>CM060953.1:142147817-142442817 GCA_030765055.1 Mantis religiosa
AACGTGCGTTCCGCATTAAGTTCGGTTGTGATCCTCCTAGTGATAATAACATTCGTAGATAGTATCATCAGTTTGAAGATACCGGCTGCCTTTGTAAAGGGATGAGCACGGTACGACCAAGAGTAAGTGAAGAGACTGTTGAGCGAGTGAGAGAGTGGTTTACTCGTAGCCCAAAGAAATCAGTCCGGAAGGCTAGTCGTGAATTACAAGTTCCTGTGTCGACTGTTTGGAAAGTTGTAAGAAAACGCTTACGGCTACGTCCTTACCGTTTACAGTTATTACAGGCTCTAAAGCCGACAGACCACGGATTACGTGCCAACTTCGCGAACGACATGTTTCATGACAATGACGATTTTATGGATCGTGTTGTCTTCAGTGATGAATCGACCTTTCACCTTAGTGGGCATGTTAACACTCATAATGTGCGAATCTGGGGCTCAGAAAATCCCCACGAGATGGTACAAATGCAACGAGATTCCCCTAAAGTGAGTGTTTTTTGTGCCATATTCCGGCGAAAAGTTTATGTGCCTTTCTTTTATGGTGAACCTACCGTAACTGGCACTTCTTACCTTGATACATTAGAGCAATGGCTCTTCCCTCCGTTGGAAGAAAATGAGCCAGAGAACTACATTTTCCAGCAAGATGATGCGTCACCTCACTGGCATAACGAAGTACGCGATTGATTGAACGTCACTGTGCCCGAGCGCTGGATAGGTCGCAAGGGCCCCAATGACAGGGCTTGCTATGTATGACCTAACGCCATGCGATTTTTACCTTTGGGGCTTCATCAAGGATCGTGTGTACGTGCCTCCGCTACCAGCTGACCTCCCTGAAGTAAGAACCTGGATTGACGCAGCTTTTGTTACAATTACTGAATACACATTTATCAATGTTTGGGAAGAACTCGGCTATAATCTTAATGTGTGCCGTGTGACAAAAGGTAATATTGAAAATTTACAAGGTTCTTGGTAAAACTGTTTGAACTGCTTTTTCATTTGATATATCATTTATAACTGTAAGTATAATGTCATAAATATTATATAGAGTTAAAAACTCCTATATTCATTTATATACATACTGTATTAAAAACGGTTAATGCTACAAAAATGTTCCTGGACATAAATTCTGTATTTCAATTAATACTGCGTTTTCCAAATAATAAAATGTCTCTCTCTTGGTTTGCGAAGTGGAAAAATTATATCAAGTTGGTGGATAAGTCCCTAGCGGATTTCTGAACGTTTTAATAAACTGACTTCATTAAATACATAAAACATATTGTTTCGAGCAACCATTTGTTCAATGTATATTCACTCCTATATTCTCCTTCACTATCTATAACAATTGGCCAACGCTGGGTTTATTTGTCTACTCCTTGCTTGTAGAAATCACGTGGCTTTGCCATGTTCGTAGCCCATTTTATCGTTCAAGTATCCTCGAAGGTTGTCGCACGATGACGGAATGGTCACAGTTCCTCACATTTCCCTGTTTTCGAGTGCACATTATTGTGGATTAATGCGTTTAGACGAGCTGTATCAAATCCTGTAGGGTCGTACTGAACGAGGAGAGTCACTCATGTCAAAACGACCCTCCTTAAAACGAGAAAACCATTTTCTTGCTATGCTCTCGCCGATGGCGTTGTCCCCATACATGACGCAAATGTTTCTGGGTGCCCTTGCTGCTTTCGCCCCTCTATTGAATGTAAAGAGAAGAATATGTCGCAAATGTTCCACTTTGTCCCCTTGACCTTCCATTATAGCGTCCGCAACTACAATCACTAATCGATAAATGACAAACTGTAATATGTAATCCGACTGCACAATAGTTCAACTTCATATAAAAATGACAATCGATAAACAAACCCATTGTATAGTGCGACTTTGTGGGTTTGTAGAATTAAAAGTCCAATTTGCTGAAATTCTAAATGTTCTTTATTTCCGTGGAAATACACTCTTGAATTCTCACGTAACAACATTACATCACATATACAAGACTATCTTCCAAGGTCGATGACAACAGTGTTCTGATTACACTTGTTTACATCAGCTCTTATTATAACACTTCACAGCTGTTCTCTACTACTCACGACTTATTTTACAACTGTCCCTTAGCGAGTCGTCGCCTTCTTAAATACCTCATTGATAAATTCGAGACTCTTCCAGAAGAATAAAGAAACCGAATATTAGATCACCTTCCAGAAGCGTAATTTAATCTGGGCCGGCAAGTTCTTTATCTCGCGCTATGTTTTGTGGTGATATCTAGTCGAATTTTTTCTCCAGCTTAATCAGCCACACGTTTGGGGGAAATATGTAGCGGTATTTCTTCGCTACAAGCACAATCCTTTCCCATGTCGTCAGTTTGGGCGGCTCAGTTTCTTCATGTCACTAATTGTATCGTCTGAATTGAATTTGATTAAATAAGAGTCATGAGATCTTTTGTGTTCAGGTGTGGATTTTTAGTGACAGAAGTAAAATTTTATATGACTCTGCTTTCGTAATATATAATTTAATTGTATAATCTGGATTACATTTTACTCGAACTTTCTTTCTTAATCAATCACTGTAGGTCACCTCCAACACATCAATAAATCCTTATTTTCAAGTTAATATATATAATTTCTGTTAATTACTTAAAATTCCTCTCTTCTGATTGTTTCTCTCATCACTATTACGAATACCGAATAACTCTTTTTGAAGATTATTGATTTTCCGTAACAAAACTTTTATATTCACCGTGACATTTTTCCATCATCATGAAACAAGATTAAAGAACATATATCTATAAAGATTATTGATTTTCCGTAACTATCCTTACTCCTCTATTAATTTTATGATTGGCCGATTTACTGCTACGTCACCACATTACGTAATACAATTATTAGTACGGCCAATCACAAAATTACTCATATATTTTTTTATATTGTCATTACATGGCCCACTAATAGTCATATCAGAACACAAGAATTACCAACTGGATATTTATATAAAAAGTTCTAACTAAAACATATCGTTACAGTTTATCTGCTTTTTTGCAGGATCTTTATTTCCACACTGTCCGCCTATCAGTTCCTTTGTGTGCGCAAGCCGCGTTATCGCGGTCGGGTTTGCGACAATAGTTAAGTAATGTCGTTTTTTAAGAAAAATAATGATTTAAAATATGTTCTGACAAGAAATTAATTAATTTTCAAAGCATAGACCATTTGATTTTATAGTCTTGAGCCACGGTTCAGTGAGGATTATTACCGCACGATGGTACCCGTCTTTGGTTTTTGATGCGAAGAATTCGACGACACCCACTTGCACTGCTGCCGTGTTGGCAAAATTTCTTCCACGTAGAAAATGGACCATGGATCGAAAAAGTGATAATCTGATAGTGCGAGATCAGGGCAGTATGCTGGGTGTGGTGGTAGTTCGATCCCTCCTAATTCCTGAATTCTTTTCCATGGTTGTTCGTGCATTATGGGCTGTTGCAATGTCCTGTGGCAATAAACTCTATTTCGGTTAAATAATACTAGGCATCTCCGTCTCAAAATTTCATGAACTCGTTCTAATTGTTGAGACTAAAGATCCGCATCAATTGCCCGTCCGTTTTGAACAAACTCCTAGTGAATCACACTTCAGAATTTCACCAGAGACACAACATTACTTTGGGACCAAACTGATTTTTTTAACGATGAGTTTCGCAGGTTGGTGGGGATCAAGCTACTGTTTCCGGGCATCAGGGTTTTGGTAATATACCTATACCTAATATATAAAGTGACAATCCTCCTAACAAATCTATCATCTATGGGATTACAAATAAGCTGATGACAGATATCCATTCTACGTTCAGCCTATTGAGGTGTCAGTTCATGAGGTACAGATCTACAGCTTCTGTATGATTTCCGTAGTGTCTTAATATGGCGATGTATGGTATCTTTTGATGCAACAAACTCTTCTGAAAGTCTGCGGGTACTTTATGCGGATTTTCTCACAAAACTTGGCGTGTATCCCCAATATTCCATACTTTAGGTCTTCTAAAACGTGGTAAGTCTTCAGTGCTTTCGTCTGTATTGTTGAAACGTTGGAACCATCGTTATACCACACGCCCACTAACGACACCTTCTCCTTCTACTTCACATACTCTTCGAGCTGCGACGGCGGCTTTGTAATTTTGTTTCCAGTAGTGCTTTAGAAGGACTCTTAAGTTCAAACTTTGTTTTCTCCATTTTGTGATTGTTTATTAACAAGTGAAGACTGGTACATGCTCGCAATGTACGCAGCAGTAGCCATAACATCCTCTAAATAGCTTAGCCAAACTATAGAAACCAAATAAATTTTCCAAACCACCAAAATAATAAAAAACGGCTTTACTCACGAAACAAAAGCGCTACGAACTTATGCACCAACCTAATACATTGGAAATTAATTGTTCTTTCACGCTGGCCGTGTGTAGGCTAAAGTATGGAAAGATAGAGACAGATTGAAAAATTCAATGCCATAGCCGGGATTT
Source organism: Mantis religiosa (assembly GCA_030765055.1). NCBI lineage: Eukaryota > Metazoa > Arthropoda > Insecta > Mantodea > Mantidae > Mantis > Mantis religiosa. Next base: position 142,152,306 of record CM060953.1, read on the forward strand.
GAACCACGGATCTTCTGGTTGCCGTCCAGCCCCCCGTAGGGGAGGGGATCCGTCCCCTTCAGCTGCCGTGGTGCGGGCGCTGTGGACCCCTAGCATTCGTGGTACCTCTGACGTTACTAGAAGTACCTCGGGCCGAACATTCGAGCCCCTCCCTGATAGGGAGTTGTTGTGATTGGGTTGGGCTCGAGGGGACAGTGGTTCCCGACACCCGTGGGAGATCGGGTACGTCTCCGGACGGGTTTGAGGGAAGCCATATATTCCCGCGTACTAGCCTGCATAGAGTAGAAGGTGTGCTAGATCACCAGGCGGCCCCACCGAGGTCATATCGGTAGCCTTCCCATTTTGGAGTTGGTGCGCGTAAGTGGCGTATTCACTTCCATCCCGTCTTGAGTCCTCAGGACCAGATTTACCTTGTTAGACTCTAGGTCTTGCCCTCTGGAAAGCCCCATGGAGGCGCCGGGCGCCCTTTCGGGACAGCTCAGTAACTCCCTGGTCGAAGGTGGCCTGGGTCCTTGGTCCTACGGGTTTAGGACTAATGAAAGTCGATCCTCTGGCATGAATTGCCGTACAGCCGCTCTAACCATTGAGTTACATTAAATTCTCCAACTGAGCCGGGCCTTAAAGTACTTACACGTTGTAAGTCGCCATTAAAGTAGTTGTCTCATGTGTTTATGAGAACTCCTAAAGTGGTTTACCGGGAAATTACGAGTCAGTTGAAGAATTTAAGGTCATATCGGCACGTTGACCATAGTAGCTCAATGGTTAGAGCGGCTGGACGGTAACCAAAAGAACCGTGGTTCAAATCTCGGCTATGGCATTGAATTTTTCAGTCTGTCTCTATCTTTCCAACCTAATACATTGTTTATTTCCAATAAATGGAGCCTAATTTGCTATTTACAGACAGTTAAAGTTTTGAGTTTTATGTGAACACAGATATCTTAAACATGTGCTGCTTTGATAACATATTAATCATTTTTTTTTAAATAATAATAGGTAACAAAAGTCTTTACACGTTAATGGTAGTTTGGATAGCAGGATTTTCCTGAAAATTTGGTGTTGCAAGCTCCTAATATTCTGAACTTACATGCTGTTTGGTATCTATCCGACTTTTTTCAGTATCAATTATTGGGTGACACTTTCTCCACTCTTTGGTGGAGAAAGTAAAAAGTAAAATTCTTACCCATGGAAAGCAAAGGATTGGTTATTGTCAAATATTTATAGCTTATGGCAAACCCACATACCAGTGTTAAATTGATTGGGTTCTAATTGGAGCTATAAGTTCTCTTATCCTCAGGTGAATGGTTGTAGGAAATGGATTTTGGTGGTTGTTGGCTACTCAGTCATATTAATGACACTTTGTTGCAGAATTATTTGGTTTAATTCCTACTAAGTTTGCTTATCGACTTGGATCGGTGACCACCTGTTAGTCAAATTCCTAACATAAATTCAATTTTACTTGAAACCCTGGATTACTTGTTTAAAGTTACTCACGCGCGGTTTCTATTTCTTCTTTATATGGTGACTACTTTGCACTAATAAACTTCTAATGCTATTACCACTTAAGTTGGTTGCGCTATTCTTAACTTCCCTACATTTCGGACTTATAAATCTTCGCTTCTCCTTCTTAACGCGCAGGAACACGTCCTTCCTATCGTAGTATAACGGTTTAAGTAAATTTTTCCTACTTCGCGATTCAGTGCGAACCTTATTCTGACTCCCTCTCTAACTTTATCACATGACCAAACTAGCTCACCCTTCCCAAATGTTATATTATTATTGGTTTCTCATTTATTTAGAATTTTCGCATTGGTTTGCAAAACTCAGCTAACTCATTGACGTTCAGCCCAACCTGAGTTGGGGAACGCCTACCCTGAGTTGTTTGTAACGGTATACATCGTTATCAAATCAGCGAAGTAAATCTCTTCCCAACACATCCCTGGCTGAAAGTATACCATAGTTCTCAGACATTGAACTTTTCTTAGCACAAAGAAGGTAACGGTCCTTCCTTCCTGTCTCTCCGACGTGTACAGGTTTTTACAAGAATATTTATCTTTCTTGCCTGGATGCTAGTATATATGTTATATTAAATTATATTCTTCCCTTCTTATTCTTCAAGTCGACCGCTATTTTAATCATTACTCTATCCATTCTAATTTCATATTATTATAATAATATTTTTTATTAGTTTAGAAAAGCATTTTTATTAATTTATCTTATTTTTTAATTACCTGATTTCGATTAATTCACCGCCTCCTAATCGCTGCCTGATACTGCGGTTACAAGCTTTTACAACCAATTGTTGTACGTGACGCAGAAATAGTCAACTTTCTATTCTCTCACTTAAAATAATTCTATTCAGTTAAACTTAGAGCGTAGAATTAAACTTTGGAAAACAGTTTAATCAAGCGCTTAACCCAAAAGAAATAGAACACGGAACCGCTGGACGAACACTCGACTGTCATCAGTACCGAGTTTTATCTTATCAGCGAACAGGCACGTTCTTGAAGTCGTGGTTTCGATTCGTGCCTGAGGCAGATTTGAACAACTTTCCTTCCGATTTGTATTGTGTTGCCTTACAGTTATCTTTTCGCTAATCTGGGTACCATTTTATATGTGTAAGATATATGCGATAACTTGTGTTAAACGATATTAGTTCACGCTTCACTGCACCGTTTCCTGTTCTGTCCACTTGAGTAATATATTGAGGTTCCCAGAATTGTTACCGTAGGTTGAACTCGATGTGCACTATTTTTGAATGAGGGGATTTAAATGTCTCCAATCGCCAGCTTTCTTCTACCTCCCTCACTTGAGTGACTGTTTACGTCCTCCCAAAACTTGAGCGGAGCGCAACAGTTACCTATGTCATTGTTAACGGAATACCTTTAAGTTAAAAATAAACATGATGTATTAATACCGTTCATTTATTTATTGATGACCATGATGGAACACTCAGACCTCTTTGTAATAATTGTTTCCCTATTTTTATAGTAAATTACATAAAATTCACTCCATAGGCTATTTGTAGAACATTCAAGATGTGTTTTTATTAGTAAAGGAAGTACATTAAACATGTGGTACTATAATGTCATTCAACTATTTTTTCAAAAGAAGTAAAAAACAACAAAAATCTTTATATGTAAATGCATCTTGAAGTTTTAGTCTATTGCTGGAAATGAATCATTTCTCAACACTAGCCGTATATAGGCTAAGGTTTTTGATAGAGTCAACCTGAAAAATTCAATGCCACAGCTGGGATTTGAACCATGGATCTCCTGGATTCCGTCCAGTCGCTCTTAACCTTTGAGCTACCATGGCCAACTTGACGTCGTGACATTAAATTCTCCATTCGACACGGAAAGCAGGAGATCCGTGGTTCAAATCCCGGCCGTGGCATTGGATTTTTCATGTTGACTCTATCTAGCATTTTGAAGTGTTTGGATTTTTTTGAAGATTTTCATGGTGCATCCTTGAAACAAAAACTTGAGATATTAATTTTTATATTTATCTGATTTTAGTTTTTGAGGTGCATACTCGCTCATACATATACAGAGGGAATTATTTTTTTGAAACTATTGTGTATCTTCATGCTTAACGATGAAATCCCAGTAGCGGATTTTCTCTACTCACCATTACTATATCCTAGAGAAAGCAAAAATTTGAATAATAACGAACACTGTCCTGCAATAATTTTCCGGTTTTTACTCCATTTAGCACATACAAGTTAGTTAATATGACCGTTCAGGTCGCAAATTTGAATTCTTTGTTTATTTTATACGTAATGCACGTGTTTTTACACCAAAAATAGTATTTTCAACATTTATTTTGCGATTTGCGAGAAAATATTACGTGATAGAGAAGATATTATGGCACAATTCAATTTAGCATATCCAAATTAGTTAATATGACCTCTCAGATAAAAAATTTTGCGTTCTGTATTTATTTTATACTTAATGTAGTGTTTTTACACCAAAAACATGTTTCCATAATTTATTTTGTAACTTGTGAGAAAACCTTAGTGATAAAAAATGGACGGCACCATTCAATTTAGCATATCCAAATTAGTATGACCTCTCAGATCACAAATTTTGCATTCTATATTTATTTAATATTTAATGCAGTGTTTTTACACCAAAAGCATGATTTCATAATTTATTTTGTAACTTGTGAGAAAACCTTAGTGATAAAAAATGGACGGCACCATTCAATTTAGCATATCCAAATTAGTATAACCTCTCAGATCACAAATTTTGCATTCTATATTTATTTAACATTTAATGCAGTGTTTCTACACCAAAAACTTATTTTCAAAATTATTTTTGTGATTTGTGAGAACACCTTACGTCATAGAAAAAAAATGGAAAGCACCATATAATTTAGCATATCCAAGTTAGATGATATGACATCTCGTATAGCAAATTTGCAATTTGCATTTTGTATTTATTCTATGCTTAATGCACATGTTTTACAACAAAAACAGTATTTTTAAAAAATTATTTTATGGTTTGTGAGATAACCTTACGTGACAAAGAAATGGAAGGCTCCAATCAATTTAGCACATCAAAGTTAGTTAAAGGACATTTTAGATCTCAAGCCGGCGAGCAAAAGTTTTATTTTACAGGACAATGTAATTGATGCGATTTTCAACTCATAAAATTAATAAACTGAAGGGACGAAAAAGCGTAAATTGTAGTATCCTTTTTTGTTTGTGCATACTGTAAATGCATAACTCTTTCTTAGTTTGGCAGCCACACGGCTATTTTCTGTAGTCTATGAAGATAGCTTTAGATATTAATTTCTGAGTAAAGGAATATAACTGATCACCGTGCGACATCGGTTTCTAGCGGGTATCGAACCCGTCACCCCTCCAGTAGACACGGATCACGCATGGGCGATAGCCGAAAATGCGAGTGTTTGGAGAGATGGCCGACAGAGGCGCTGCGGTGGTCCCTGTGCGTACGCATGGCACAGTCTGAGTCAGTTACTTCGCCGCTACGATGTCGGGTACCCCACCATGACCAACGTTGTTTACATCCTGAGGAGGAAATGTTACCTTACAGCTGATCGCGTGTGTGTGCGTGTGAGTCAATACAGTGCAGTATGACAGCAGGCAGGACTAGGCCGAGGTTCGAACATGCGGCATGGGGGGTGGTGACCATCATGATTGTGGTCTCGTCGTCGTGCACGGGGATGCCGATGTCGGAGGAGAGGAGTCGGCGGGCCCTCATCGGCGACAACGTGGTAAGTTTTTATTTATTTTTTGCTTATTTTAGGACTTTGATTAAAAGTAATACGTAAACACATTTCTTGGTCAATGTATTTAAAAAAATTGTATTCAGTTTTATAAAAAATTATCTGTTAAATGTTTCCACGCGTTATACAATCATTTAATAATCTGTGAATCCATATAAATCATCGTTCTACAATTTACATTGTTGAAAACTATTCAAATCAAGCCGACATTGTTTGAAGAGCTATCACATTATCACTTTGTAAATACATTGTTGAAGTTAACAATTGTATTGTTTTTATAATTTTATTTTAATGATACATAAAGGGACATGTTTAAAAATATTTTGCATAAGATCAACATTTATAAAAAAGTGCATTGTGCACAAAAATGATTAACGTAAACCCGCGCTATATATAAACCTAAAAACTGTTGGATTAGAAGCCGGATAACTGAAAACCGTTAATGTGCTTTTCGTCTGACCAGGTACAATGACTCGAGGAAGCATATCTAGCGGACAAATTTGCCGAGAAAAGTCACTCATGTTAAAAGTAGTATTTTTCTTGAGGTTTCATCGTGTTGTATACTTGCTTGAAAATTGCACCAGTTTACAATGTTTTCGTCTGTGACACAAAATTTCTTAGAACAGTTTTAGGCAATACTTGAATATTAAGTAAATATAAATACATGTAAAGGAAACACTGAAGTACTGAGTTCAATAAAAACATTTATAAAACTGCTTTAAATTCACTCACGGAGGACATCGAAGCCCATTGTTATTGAAATAGAAGCATTGTCCCCAACAGATCAAATCACAATAGCTGTAACGGTTTTCTTTTCTCTTTCTCGCTCTCTCTAGTGAGTTTTCTTTCTTCTTCAACGTGGCTGCTGGTATTTTAAGAGCATTTTCTGATGTTACTGTAGTATTAATTTCAAATCAAATCAACCCTAATGGGCCGAGGCCTACCAACCCGACCGCCCGCCTCACACCCACATACACAAGGTAGAAGTGGGCGATCATCCAATCGATACGGGGAGGTGAGGTACTCAGCATCTCGGCACCCCCAGTCGCAACCAGAACCGCTACCTAGCGTAGCTCCTCAGTTTCCTCACGATGCTGAGTGGATGCTAGTCCTACAACCGGCACTTAAAATCCGCACTGGCGCTTGGGGTAGGATCGATCCCGGGTGCATTCCGTGCCAGGGAACCAAAGTATAACGCTTTAGTCCACTACGCCACGGCACAGGACATGGTATTACTTTATTTAATTAAGATTTCATATGAAATGGAAAAATTTAATGGAACTCTCCCAGATCGCTTAAATTGTAGACATGCCATAGATAAGATATGCTCACTTCTTTTCCCTCCAACTTGGCGTTTTTAAACTTTATACATTTCAGAGACTCTCATACTACTTTTATACATTAACTTAACTACTAATATTATTCTTACTATTATTATTGTTGTTATTAATATTTAATACCTATGCACATATTCCAAATTTAAGCAGAATTTTAAGAGTACATTCAAAATAGCCCTGTTTTACAAGAAATCATCTATTTAATTTGTAAAAATAATTTAGCTCCATTTAATACTTGTAATTATTTAACCTTTTCTAAATACGATATTATAATAATTTTCCCCTTAAGCAGATTTTTGGATGTCTTTAAAACCTTTATTTTGTAGATTAATCAGGGACTTACTTTCTATATTATTCATGTATTCCCATACACAAAGTCTTCCTTGTGGGTATTTATCAATTAGATACTACAAATTACTAGGAATAGATGTGATAATTCCATTACGTTCAAAAGAAAATACATATTAAGATTGAAACTCTACGCTGGAAATGTTTAATTAAAGTTGGCTAAAAGTTTTTTATCCAAGTACAGTTGTTAATAGCATTGAATTATATATAAGAATGTGTGTTAGGAGTTTTACCTTCTACAACGGACAAAACTGTATCTTGCACGTTTCCTCCACCATTCGTTCAACCAGGTTCTTCATAATCATCCACTTTCCGAAATTTCACATTATCCACTGTTTTCATCCTTATGTGGGGTATCGAGTTGAGCCCTCGTTCTGGATATTCTTTCGGATCCAGGTTCATCTCCTCCTCGACAAGCCAGGTATACACTTGTAGTCCTGGGATGTGAATGAGGACTTAAACTGGAAATGGAAAAAGAAGACATGCTGTAGCAACTACTTATAATGAGGTACAGGATCAATACACTCCATCTAAGATATCGAGAAATTGCGAGCTTTAGTAAAATGTTGCACGTTTAAAATATTGACATTTTTTGTAGTCTACGTCCTCCAACGTTAAGTCAAATAGTACGATGAATGGAAACGGCGAAATGATGCTCAAATGAGCCCTGGGTTCATGGAGCTTAATTACCCGGCATTAGTCTTTAAGAATAAGGGAAAAACCTGGAAAAAACTTATCCAGGTAGATTATCCTGACAGAGATTCGAACTCGGGGCCTCTTGAACATGATGTAGACATGCTGCCATCTACGCTACCGAGGCGGGCGGTATATTGACATGGATAATTAAATACTGCTTCAAAAGGTTACTGAAAAAACTTAGGAACAGAAAGAGTACACAAAATAGAGTAACAAAAGAAATAGCTAAGTCTGGGGAACGGGGTGGCCATGCAAGTGGTCCTCCTCTTCCGATCCAACATTCAGAATGTTTCCTATCTTGGAAGCGCCGAACGTTGACATGAAAATGTGATAGCCCTCCATCCAATTGCATCCATGTCAACTTAACGTTACTTGACTATTTCTTTTGGGGGTATATCAAAGCTATGGTGTATCAGACACCAATAATTGATGCAGAAACACTAACAGCCAGAATAATTGTGACATCTGGTGAACTTTTGCACATGCCTGGAGTATTCGAGCGAGAGTAACAAAGCTTTATTCGACGGTGCAATGCTTGTATTCAATGTGCTGGGGTAGGGGGTGATTTGAACGTCTTTTGTAAGCTATTACACTGAACCCTGTGCATAATAAAGTGTGTTACGGCTTAACAGAATATCATTGGTACTGACTCGTGATCGTGTTTATTAACATGGGTTTCTAGGTGGAAGTTAGTCTATTTTGTGTTTTTTTTTTTTTCAGTTGTTTAAGCTTTTCAGTAACGTTTAGAAGCACCCTGTAATGCCACGAATGCTCTGTTAATATTGAGTGAGTGTGTGGTGTTTAAGGGCCCGTCGACATGAATCAGCTACATTTTAAAATGTTTTTGTAGCATTAACAACTTCCTAGAAACGTTTTTTTTTAATTAATTTTACAACACAAAGCTCAGCGCGTATTTTTTTCTCGTGATAATACAAAGACAGCTTCTGCCTCCTGTATCGCGTTTTGCCTACAACGAAATATGTGGTAAAACCACTTCTGCAAACGTATTTTCCAACTACTATGATGAAGATAGAAACATAACCTGTGAAAATAGTTCGTAGAATAAATGTAAAAGTATATGATTTGGGGTGTTATATATGTGGACGTAACACTTAAGTTACTGAGTAGCATTTTTAAAGATGAAGCTTTTTAATATTGTTTATTATAAAAATTCATTATTATTTGTACTTGTTCAGCTCATAAGTAACTTCCTGTGACATTCTCAACAGAAATATAAAACTTATTTGTGGTGCAAAATTTGGGTCCATGTCGACTGATGATACACCATCTCCTATCGTACTTCGCGCGTGTTACTGACTACGTGCTTTAGTACATCTGTACCAGGTTGTGCGAGAGAAAAATGATTACCTGTTGGATCACGCCTTTGTGGTTATTCTTGTTGGGAGTGGTTACCCATCCTTGTTGAGTTACACTTTATATGAAATCTCTCAGTGAAGAATTACTTGGTGCCGACTCATCTTTGGTGATGCAATTACGCCTTCACTATTGTATCATCTTAAGGAACTCTCAGATGGTCGATTTCATATCATCTGTTTAAGAAATTTGGTAATATGTACCTTTTTTTACAAAATAGGAGTATTAGTGATTTCAACAAACGCAAATAGCTTGCAAAATATTAATTTCGTTAAAATTGGTTAAACCCAAAAAGCGAAAACATTGTTTTAGTTTTGTTAATTTCTAAAATATACGTACCTATAATAAAACTGTAGCGGAAATATTTTAGTAATTTACAGTTCTGGAGGAATAATTGCTTTAAATGTGAATAATTGTCTATCCTGAAAAAAAAAATCATATTTTTAAGTTATCTACTCCACAGGTACTTATAAAGAGCAGAGGAAGTATTGTATTTTATCCAAAATAAGGTTTTGTGATTCCTTGAATACAAAAAAGGACAAACAAAAAATTAAAAACGTCTTGTGTGTATGTGTTTTTTTTTTTTTTTTTTTTTTTTTTTTTGTAATTTACGTCCTCCAACGTTAAGTCATATCGGACGATGAATGGAATGGGTGGAATGATACTCAAATGAGCCCAGGGTCCATAGAGCTTAGAGTTACCCGACATTCGTCTGCAAGGATAAGGGAAAACCCCGGAAAAAGCCTTATCCAAGTAACTCACCCTGACCGAGATTCGAACTCGGGACCTCTTGAACGTGAGGCAGACATGCTACCACCACGCTACCGAGGCGGGCTGTGTGTGTGTGTGTGTGTGTGTGTGTGTGTGTGTGTGTGTGTGAGAGAGAGAGAGAGAGAGAGAGAGAGAGAGAGAGAGAGAGAGAGAGAGAGAGAGAGAGAGTAGTATAATTCATAAGAAAATTGCGGGATAGATACCAAACCTCCATTGCTCAAAGATGCGACAAGGTTCAAGAGAACTCTGAAACCCGAAACAACGCTTTACATAAAAAAAATGTAGGTTCTCAAAATATTTGTTCACGATGTATAACTATTTCTAGGAATAGCCTTTGAGATCCTATCTTTAGCACCAAAACTATTCCGACTTTTTTAAAAGAAAAGTGTCATTTTTTTTTATTTACGTCCTCCAAAGTTTCCATATCGGACGATGAATGGAATGGGTGAAATGATGCTCAAATGAGCCCAGGGTCCATAGAGCTTAGAGTCACCAGTAATTCATCTTTCAAGATAAAGGAAAACCCCGGTAAAACCTTATCCAGGTAAATCACCCTGACCAAGAAACGAACTCGGGACCTCTTGAGCGTGAAGTAATTTAAGGTATGATATTCCTTTCTCACATCAGCCGTGTGTACCGTGTCACGGTCGGGAATCGTACCACGAATCTTCGACTCTTTATGCTGATGTCCATATTGTTTGACCTTGTGTCATGTTGATACGCCCGTCCAGGGATTACTTTCTATTGCTATTTAGAACAATTATCAAATGTGAATTAACCGTAAGGCCGTGAAATTAAAAGCATTAGTGTTTTTTTATGATATCTTTAACCCGGATGCTTGAATCAGATGAGGAGGATGAGGACACTCAACACGGAATATCCAACAAATTTTCAGGGAAAAAAGTTTTAAAGTATTTAATGATAAACAAAATCCTTTAACACTGTACCTGTTTCTGGTTTTACTTCTGAGCATTTTAATACCTAAACTTAAGGTGCATTCAACAAAAATAACATGCGACAATGTTATACCTTTATGCCATTTGAAAGTTCCCAGATGTGCAATTTTTGTTACACCACTTTCAAAGTTTTAAAATAGGGTTGAAACAGACTTCTCTTTAGGTCAAGTAATTTTAATGAATTTATTAATTTAATATGTGATTGACATTTAGACTGTTAAATGTATTTTGATGTGTTAGCACCGCGGTTTTCTCGGATTGAGGTTGTAGTTAAATGGAATGAAATATGTTCATCCTCTTTTGTACGAAAGTATTGTTTCGGAAGTCCCTTTACGTCCCATAGCGATGTCACTTTTCACGATCGTCCCATTATTACGATTCCCTTAACGATTCTTCCCCTTTTGTTTTCTGATTTTAACTTTATAGCCAACATAAAATTTCCACAATACAATGAATTAACATTATTTACAACATACATACCCTCTAAAAATACTAATTTTCAATCTCTGATGGGATTTATTTTGAACTCTCTCAAATGTTACACAAAAATTAATTTTTTAATGTATATTACTATATTCGAAGTATATAATTTTTACAAATTTTCAACCGCTGAGGTATTTCACATGAGGCTAATTATTTCCTTGAAAAATTCATACTTAGGAAGTTATCAATTTTAGTGTCGAGTATCATAAAAGTGCATAGAGATACGATAGCTCTAAAGATAGAGGACGTGTTTCGAGTCTCAGCTGTGGTATTGAACTTTTCATATCAAATTCAACTTTACAATTAAAGTACTATTTTATCAATACCAAATATGTTTTAAATTCTTTTTATTTCGTATTTAAGACTGAAAATCACCGAGATTTCTTGCGTTTCGCCCTGTCTATATGCAACACGCCAGTCAGGGAAAGTCAATGATTTGGAGTACCTAGCGTTTAATGCTCCCTTGAACCATACGTACATCCACTAGGAGCGGTAAAAATCAATAAAAGACGCCTTCCTCAGCTTTCTTCTATATTCTGCATGCAAGTGTTTGGGCAAACAAATGCGTCTGGAAGTAAAAACTAGAGCTTTCAATCTGGCCTCGCGGGTGTCCATCACTCAGTTTAATGACCAGCTTCAATCATCGCCTTCGTCGTGACTCACAACATCAAAGCTGTATTTTATAACAGCCATTCACAGAGAGTATCAATGGATTTGAATATGCCTTCAGTTGTTCTCGGTTGCTATGGTGATTTTATTTCCAAACCAGCAGGTTCCCTCACAATTTTGTTTTCTCCTTCTCTCTCTCAAGCCATATAACGCATATGTTATGCGATGTTTTGAAAACCGATAAAGCAACATTTAACAGCACACATACTTATACCTTTCCCCTTTGCCTACAATGTAATGGGAAGTATCCTATTTCTCATGGTAGCTGCTTAACCTACACAAATAACACTGATGAGAATTTACATGGCTAACTTCTGTGAAATGCTGTATACAAAAATCACATTATAGAGTTTCTTATATGACATTTTTATTTCTTGCAGTACTTATAGTAAGAAAGGAAATATTTATTCCACCCAAAAATTCCGATTCGGAGAGTTTAACTATATTCGATTTCTGTGGGTCAAAAAGACATTTTAAGATTAAGATTCCAAGATTGAGCATAACTCCTGCTTCTCCTTCCATATCATCCTTTAGGGTCTGCTTCGGCTCAATGACCTCCCTTCTATCGCAATTTTGGCCTTTTATTGATCTTTTACCTTGTATAAAATGAATATGTAGTGTTTAACGCACGCTTTTACTACATGCGGCACCGCAGGCGGTGGCACTGATCATACATAAAATGAAGTTGGAATACCGGTGGAATGAGATCACGGGGGAAACCAGAAATCCCGGAGAAAACCCGCCCCAGAGCCGTGTTGTCCATCACAAACCTCACTTTGCGGTCACCTGGGATCGAACTCGGGCCGCCTTGGTGAGAGTCAAGCGGTCTAACCGCTCGGCCACGACACAGCCCGAATACTTAATACAGAATAAGAAACATTTGTTTTTAATAGATAGAGGCAACATGAAAAATTCAATGCCACGGCCGGGATATGAACCATGGATCTCCTGGTTTCCGTCCAGTCGCTCTTACCCATTGAGTTACCATGGCCAGCTTGCCGTCATGACACCAAATTCTCCATTTGACACGTATGTTTCTCCGGTAAACCACTAGGGGCTCTCACATTCGAGATACACCGTTTGTGGCACTTACTATCGTAAGTACTTGAGTCCCAGGCTTCATAATTAAACTGTTATTATTTTATAGATAGTCAACATGAAAAATTCAATGCCATATGCCATGGCATTGAATTTTTCATGTTGACTCTATCAAAAAGCTTAGCCTATATACGGCTAGTGTGGAGAAATGATTAATTTCCATCAATTAACTAAAATAATAAGAGTTAAATGATGAAGCCTGGGACTTAAGTACTTACGATAATAAGTCGCCACAAACGGTGTAACTCGGATGCGAGAGCCCCTAGTGGTCTACCGGGGAAATATATGAGTCAATTGGAGAATTTGTCAGGACGGCACGTTGGTCATGGTAGCTCAAAGGTTAAGAGCGACTGGACGGAAACCAGGAGATCTGTGGTTCAAATCCCGGCCGTGGCATTGAATTTTTTATGTTGACTCTATCAAAAACCTTAGCCTATATACGGCTAGTGTGGAGAAATGATTAATTTCCATCAATTAACTCTTGTTATTTTAGTTAATTGACGGAAATTAATCTTTCTTCATACTAGCCGTATATAGGCTAAATTTTTTGATAGAGTCAACATGAAAAATTCAATGCCACGGCCGGGATTTGAACCACGGATCTCTATCAAAAACCTTAGCCTATATGCGGCTAGTATGAAGAAATGATTAATTTTCATCAATTAACTAAATTATTAAGAGTTAAATGATGAAGCCTGGGACTCAAGTGCTTACAATAGTAAGTCGCCACAAACGGTGTATCTCGGATACGAGAGCCCCTAGTGGTTTATCGCGGAAATATAGGAGTCAAATGGAGAATTTAGTGTCATGACGGCAAGTTGGCCATGGTTGCTCAATGGGTAAGAGCGACTGGACGGAAAACAGGAGATCCGTGGTTCAAATTCCGGCCGTGGCATTGAATTTTTCATGTTGACTCTATCAAAAAATTTAGCCTATATACGGCTAGTATGAAGAAAGATTAATTTCCATCAATTAATATTTGTTTTGTTATTCTATTGAGATTAAGTGTACCACTGTTGGTTGTTTCAAAAGTTTAACTTTTTTCTTGTAAACTATAGTAGATTTACTGTAGCTTCTTTATAACTGCATTGTGTATATGACCTCCTAAAATAAGTATTCAAGTTTTTATCTTAAAATTGCCTTCTCTTCAGAGTCTATTTTTCTTTTCTTTGATCCATTTAGCTTCCAATTCTTACTGTTATATGTTAAAAGTGGAATCAGAGTATAACTGAGATATATCAAGTTTTCTAGAATGAATTTGAGGTAAGTGAAACTTCATCTGAGAGGTGTAATAACAGATGGCAATAGTATAGCCAAGCCCTCCCATCCGTAAATGTGGGTAAAATGTCATGGCGTCGTCCTGAATCGAACTCCTGTACCTCAAAGTCTCTAAGGCATGTGAAATATTCTTTTTAAAAGCTCACTGTTGATGGGCCGATTAGAGTTGTGTAAGGCGTGAGGTTATGTAAGCAGACTGATCAATAAGGAACCAGTTCTCCAACACAATATTGAGGCCAAGTGCAGGCGTCTTGCAAGGTGTAAGGTTTCTTTTATACCACCTTATGATTTCGTCTCATCACGCCATACCATACAATTAACACAGTGATTCACGAAACAATTGAATACTATAGAAGAAACTATGTACATAGAACGCATTTATACTTAAAACGTATGTGTTATTACCAAGGTTTTAATACAATCTTAAGGTTTAGATCCACATGACACTCAATTAGATTTATAAAACATATTACTTTATTTTTGTTAGCACATAAACTTTCAATTTACTTTTTATTGTAGAATATTGCAGTTCGCTCACACACTCAACATACCTTTTTGCTTATATTTCTTCTGTATTTTCGGCGAAATTTCGACAACAAATTTAGGTGGAATGCTATATTTCCCTTTCCTAAAGTCAGGAAAAGTAAAGGTAGCAATAACGTGATTTTAGTGTAGTTTCAGTGATGAATAAATATTGCATTCCACTAACGATTATTAGGGAATAACTGATCTGGGTTTTAATAGAACGTGTAACGCAGATGTTTTTGTTTACAAAGTGCAGTTTTGGGAACTGCACGTTGTTAGAATGGTAATTAGGTGTGCCATATTGTTGTTGTTTGGGGACCGCCCATGTCGGTCAGCAACCTTTCACAACCTTCTATTGGTAATCAGCAGGCTGCTTCAGGGATGTCCAACAACTAACTTCTTTCTGATAAAGGTGGACGTTTCAGTTAAACTACTCCCTCATATCGCGACAGTTATGTTGAACAAATGGTCTTAGTTGCGTAGTAGCCTACTTTTTATCACCTGTTTTTATTTCTTTTATTCTTTTGGTCAAACTTTGGGTCGGGTATTGAATATTAACCTTCTGTTTACCTGGCAACTGAGCAGAAACCACGAGAAAACTGTCAGTTTGTCTGGTACACAGGATTTGAATCCAAGATCTCCCGAAAGCAAGCTGCAGACTCTACCGACAGAGTGATCTCGTTCATTGTCAATTGCTATCTTATTTTATAATAATTTTGATTTGCATAACCTTCTTTTGGCTATGCGGTCTTATCAAGAAACCGCTAGTGGTTTTTCGGTAAACTGTAGGATTTCTTAACGTGGCTTTTATCAGTTATCGCTCACATTTATACTTTCAGATTCTGTGCGGGATAGTGTGCAGGAAAATTCCCTTTCCTAGGCGGTAATTGAACCCGGAACCTCCGTGTTGGGAAGTCAGAAGGCTGACTACTCTGCAGCAGAAGCAGTTCATTTTTTGGCTTGATTTAACATCTTCGAACATGCTGACTCATCGGACGATGAACGAGTGAAATTGCTGAGTTGATGCTCAAAAACCTTAGTTACCTAACATTTGTCTTAAGATAGGAGAGGAAAACAAAAACAAGGAAATGTTATCCGGGTAACTCGCTCTAGCCGAGATCTGAACTTGGAATATGTTTGAAAGTGGGGCATAAAACACAGAGGTGGGAGTAATCCATTTCATTTTCTAGTCATACGAACAAACTGAAATCATTTACAACATGCTTTGGACAGTCTTTAATTTATCAAATATATCATCTCTTTATAACAAATATCAGTCCATAATAAAATATTAAAAACCTGCAGTTCTGCTCACGTTATTACATTAAATATAGAGATTATTCTCTTTTTGCCACTTTGTCATTATTCCTTTGAAACGTTTTGAAATTGGTATTTGATTTATAGCTCTTCCCAATAGTTGATTATAAAATATATGGTTCAGCAGGGACGTCCTTACTGTCCTCCACAGGAGAGAAAGTCTCCGAGGCCTGAGACGCAGGGGGGTTGGAGAAGGTTCCCACACCCTCTCTGGACACGTTTATGACACCCCATGTCAGTACAGTTACAGACCATTCAAAAACATTCTGACGGATTCTACATTTGTGAATGAATCTTCTCGGTTTTAGTGTAAAGAGCGCATGCTTTTTTTAATGGTTCTGCTCCTTGTGTAACATGCGTTTTCTGTCACACACATTCGTTGTTCTTGTCCCACTGTGCTGCCTTACACATTCCTTTCAGGGACCTTCTTACTGCACGCTCTTTTCTGTTTTATAAATCACAATGTAGACATTTTAAAAGACCATATAAATAACAATGCATTATTTTAAGTGTAAGATATCGAGTACGACCAACAATGAACTCTTGATGCATGGAAAACACCTGCGTAACTAATAGAACGAATCCTTGACTTCAACGTGCTGAGAGCTCGGTAATCAGTATTGCGCATGCGTACAAACTTCCCCTATTGCCTCCCTGATGTCCTAAGTTCCTTAGATTTTCACACACATACGTGCTGCATCTGGTTGTTGCGCGGTGATCATTCGCTGCACGGTGATACAGGGCCACCACACTCATAGTTATAGCTGTAGAACTTGAATATGCATTGAGTATCATTTAAAATTCTATCATTGCTTTATATTTTAGTTCTAGAAACTAATTCCACTCTTCTTACGTAAACAGATCCAATACCTAATGGTTATAAAATCGCAGAGCAAATTGTTTGTGATGCACCTATCATGGTGACACGATACTGCATTCCCGTAACCATAAAGAGAATCACCCATAACAAGTGCATGTGGTTCGCATGTTCGCATTGTATCCAAGTATTCTTTTGTGGAACATTATTTAGTGGCTCATATCAGTGTATTTATTTTGTATGAAAGTGTGATACGTGTTATAAATTCACTTTATTATTTGAGTAATTTAATATTACGAAAACTTTAACCAATAAATAATGAACACGGTTAATGAACTTCTGAAAACTCCCTTTTGAAGGAGAGCATTAGAAGAAATTCTTAGTATAAAAATGTTAGTGAGGCATACATCCGATCTAAAAATTGAGCAAAGAGCGAAAGGAAGTAGAAATTTTGTTTATACCATGAAGAAACATCAGCACATGGACTTCTTTTTTCCAAACTAGGTGAGTTGCATGGACTTTTCCCCGCAGCACGCTGTTATTTTTCGACACGAGCCGCCACTGCTGTTGAGTAATTTCGCACGTTACATGGTCACAATTTTCGCCCTTTATTTGGTAGTGAAATTGACTACAACATAAAGAGCACTTATATAAGGTTTATTAAAATGTTTTGACACACTCAAACATTTCTTCACAACAACTTCCGAAGAGACTTTGTTGTAAATTTCTGCACTGTATGATATACCAGATAAAGTGAATAAGTATATCATACTTATATAGTATTATAACTCCTGTTATGAGAACCATCAATTGCTTTTTATTCTCTGTGACAATTAATATGAATAGTCACACGTGTTGTTTGTTTACATTCCTGCCTTTCCTTGTTAGCAATACTTTTCGGGTAAATAGTTCATATCTGTGTTTAACTGTCCAAGACTCTCACATGTACCGAGTCATTTTAATTTTCTTTTTATTTGTAATAAAGCTTGAGGAAACAGGTTGTTAGAAAAGATGCCGCTAAACGTAAGAGCGTAATGATGTAGCCAGGAAGGGAATTACCTATCATCAGCTTATCGTAAGAAAAGGAAGTTTCTGGTCAGAGGCAGGAAAAAGTATTTGCAACAGGATGTGCAGAATCCTGCTTTTGCATGGTAAAACCCTGGCAATGAACTCTTAACCCCAAGCTGAAAATTCCCGGCCGCAAAATTACGCATTTGGTTTTGGTTTGCCACCTTTGCCCTTATTATTGTTACCTGGGAAAATTGATCATCACAGAATTACCTCCTATTGCTTTCAGTACTACATGTAACAAGCGGGAGAGGTATTGTAGTCCACCCCAAAAATTATATATGTGATTTCATATTTCTACTTTTGAGACCCCTTGAATTAAGAAAACAACAACATATTTATGAAAAAAGTATGCGCTTTTGAGAGATATTTGTAATTTATCTCAATTTTACAAAACTTATCTGACATATCCTGTAATTTCTTGGCCTATAATTCTTGCAAGGAACTTTAAAGGTATCACATAGCCACCAATTTTAAAATATCTCACTGTGCTTAAGACCTCCTATATTCTCATATTCCTCTTGTACCTCCAAAAAACTAAACATAATTTGAAGGGGTAGAGCCAGACTGAAAAATTCAATGCCATAGCCGGGATTTGAACTACGGATCTTCTGGTTTCCATCCAGCCGCTCTAACCATTTGAGCAACTATGGCCAACATGCCGAAATGACACTAAATTCTCCAACTGACTCGTGTCATGTCGGCATGTTGGCCATAGTTGCTCAAATGGTTAGAGCGGCTGGACGGAAACCAGAAGATCCGTAGTTCAAATCCCGGCTGTGGCATTGAATTTTTCAATCTGGCTCTACCCCTTCATAGTGCGTCCTACACACGGCTAGTGTGAAATAACAATTAATTTCCATAAACATAATTTGTTCAAATGTTTATCTGATTAACATGAAATACAGAACTGATTTTATTAAAGTAGAACATCTTATGTGAGTGTATAAGATTCTTTCTATATACTTGATGTTAGACATGATAATGGCTTCATTACACATTTTATAGTACGTACAAGAGAGATCTATAAGGTTGTAGTGATAGTGAGTCCTTAAAACGCAGGGCTATATGCTCACGAAATTCCCTACTTTCTGCTAGACTCAGGAATGCATAAACTGTTGCAAATTTCCAAACATAATACATATAGCTACTTTTACACACAGAGATCTTTCTCTAAAATTTTTCTTTTTCTCTTTTGTCTTCAGAGGAACTCTAAAACATGGACCCAAATGTCCTAGCTCTCGAGGGGCTTAAACCTCACACCCATTTACTCATTCACTCGCCTCAAAAACATATTCTTCTTTCTGGTGACATTTAGATGTTGAATTTTTGATAAAATATACTAATATTTTCTGTTCTTCTGTTAGTAGACGGTAGAGACTGTGTTATTTAAAAAAATTCCTTTCTATATATTTGGAAATTGTTGAGCTTAGGTACGAAATTACAGTCTGCTTTTTTAAGTTAGGCTGTTTACATAAAAACACGCAGATATTTTCTAAAAATTCGTTTTTTTTTTGTTTTTTTTTTTTTTTTGGTTCAGGTGGCGACAAAACATGTTTTCGGTGACATTTCTATTTTAGCTTTTGGGTGTAACGCAATTGTTGCGGTAGCTCTGTTAGCAGGCGGAAGGGTTAGTAATATCAACGGCCCCACCCCATTTATGTGCCACCTTTTAACATTTAACGTCATATTGATAGCTTTGTCCTTGCAAAATTGCTCGTTGGCAATAAGTTCAGTCGTTAACTATTGAATTACCTTCTAAATGTTAAAGACACACACGCACGCACACAAAAACACACATTCTCCATTTACCTGTTCATACTTGCAGACTCTAGGGAGGATAAATAATAATTTTGTCCAAGTTCTAGACGAGCAATTAAACCCAGTATCTCTGGATTTGGAGGCTAACAGCAGATCTCAGAAGCAACCATAAATATTGACAAAAGAAATCAAGGTATTTTGGTTGCTGCATTTGCAAGTAGGCGCTGAGTGAGTCACGTCATTATTTCAACGACTTGTGGGACAACCCTAATGAGCAAACGGAGCCGGCGCTATGCTGAACTTCACTTATCTAATTTACATTCTGGGATAAGGTGGGCCACCTTGCTATTCCACACGGCCTTGCTGTTAGAACATTAATAATTTGCTGCTCTTATTCCAGCAAGCAAACCTACACATAAGACGGCGCGTAAATACGTGTTTATGTGTCGCTTCCTGGGATTTTGTAGTTCGTGGGTAGCATTTAAATGGGAGAAAGACTTGATTTTTTATCCTTTTAAATATGTTCTAATGTTGCTCCTCTCTTGTTAATGAAATGTGCGTGCTCTGGTTAAAGATACTCCGTCTGTAAAATGTGTTCTGTAGGCGTAAACCAAACGCGGATATCTTTAGTATTACAACATTCTCAATGGCAACCAACACAAAACAACTAAACCTATTTCACGCCTTTCTGTAGGGAATTATGCCGAAATTTGCTTCATTTGAAACTAAAAAGGAAGTATTTGTCACTAAATATTTATTGCTTAGATATAAGTTATGGTACTTGTACATAACTGTATTATATCCCGGGTCTTTTGGATTTTGCTCATGCCTTACCTTCGGAGACGAAATATCTTTGCGGCATTTTGAATTGCAAAATGTATTTAACACAACTCATGTAAGTAGATTCTAATTTTAGGGGCCAACACTGTAAAGGGTAACAATATAATGATCCAGAATAGCATTTCATGTCACTGATTCTGTATTCCTTTCCCTGCAAATATTCATTCTATCTTCTGACTTCAGTTATACAGAACTTCCAAAAATAGAGGGCGTAATTTCAGCATAATGTTATTGTAGACAGTAACACAGGGATTGATTTCTGAGATATGGCTGTAATAGTGATGTTCATAGAAACGTACTTTTATAATGCG
The DNA here is from genome assembly GCA_030765055.1 of Mantis religiosa. NCBI lineage: Eukaryota > Metazoa > Arthropoda > Insecta > Mantodea > Mantidae > Mantis > Mantis religiosa. Next base: position 142,173,205 of record CM060953.1, read on the forward strand.
GGTGGTTTTGTTTACAAAAAACATGTCAAACTGTCCATCTTGTGCTTGAGAATATCGGTGACTCATGGCCGTGTCAACACGACCCCTAACTCCATGAGTATTGTGTATTTCTTCACGACATGTCCCAATTCCGTTGTGAAGGTATTCGAGGTCAGACACCAGACACGAATTCACCAATGATTTTAAATGGTCCCACAAGTAGTAATCGACAGAGTTCATACCAGGTGAGCAAGGTATGCAAGCAACTGGATCGCTCTACCTTCAATACAAATACTGAAGTGTGCAAGAAGTGAACTGGTTGACAAATGCTGAGTGGGTTATGGTGTTCTCAAGGAAGTGGCCTGCAAGTCTATTTACAAGTACAGGGGTCTATGTAGCGCACTTGATGGCACAATTTCACCTCCGTTTTTATATGTCCATACATGCTGATTGTGGAAATTTGTAATGTCATCTCGTGTGAACTGTGCTCCATCTGTTAATAATATAAGGCACGATTTGTAGCGCACTGCTGCACGAACCCCTGGCAGAACATCAATCGAGTAGAGTAATCCGTTGTTGACAGGATCTGTACACATTGTAAAAGACATCCCCAGTCGTATGAAGGGGGAATGCTCCTGGAACGCTAACCTCTATGTACTGATTGAGGCAGCCGTGTGATAGAATCCAGAATCTCCTCTATATCTGCAGTTGTAGATCTTGGTCGTCCCTTCCCTAAAGTAGGAGACAAACTTACCATGTGCAGACAAGAAGATCTTCAAGTGTTTTTTTTCGATCTGGATACCTCCCCTGTAGATACCCTTCTTGATACAAACGACGAGCCAGTGTAGCATTGACATCCACCTCCCAGTACAGGAAATGCAATGTGCCAGCTCCCGATTTGAGTACCTAGATCTCGGTCGGCAGAACATAACATTCAGTGTACCTTTCCCTTGGGAATGAACTGTCACTATCCTGTTAATATGTTCTGTCACAGCAACTACTTGCCAGAAGAAATACGTTTCGATGAATATCACTGTTTTGAAGACCATAATTCAGAAAGCAAACATTTCCTGCCTCATGCTGTAATTGACTTTTTATTATCTATACGTAGAGAATGTCTTCCTTTCTTTAGACATCCTGTGTATAAATAATAATATCCTAATTGTTTGCAAAAGTGCAATTTTCTGATATTACGTTATATTTGGTTGATGGAGATGCACTAATGGTACGAATAATAAATTTTGGAGACCATTTTAAAACATTTCATGAAAATGAAATGCTGAAACATTGCAGAATCGGTCTTATATCGAAGTTTTGCGTTCCTTTAGATGTAAATGAACAAAAGTGATTTTAGAGTGAATGCTCGCAGATATGTGCAAATAACATATGATTTTTTTTTTTCATTTTTCTAGCATGTTTTTTCTCCTTAAAATGTTATACATGAAGCGACTTTTACTCAATTTATTTTTAGTGTGGCTCTTCATACATGAATTGCGATATCTAAACATCTGATGTCAAATATGTATATAGTTTTAATGATATTATTCCATGATTTGATTTTTAGAACTGGTTTAGAAACTTTTAGAGAACATTTAAATATTAAAATTTAGCCTTCATAAATTTTGAATGTATAATCTTTCAAGGTAGAATATGCACAATTTGAAAGTTCAAAATGTCAAATTTTCATCAACTGAGGATTTTATAAGTGGCTCGATACTTATGATTGCAAATTAATTTCCTAGCGGATATATACGACAGTGTGTGTGTGTGTGTGTGTGTGTGTGTGTGTGTGTGTGTGTGTGTGTGTGTGTGTGTCTGTGTGTGTGTAGTGTTTAACGCCCGCTTTTACTACATACGGCACCGCAGGCGGTGACACTGATGATGCATGAGATGAAGATGGAGCACCGCTGGAAATAAATGGCGGGGGAAACCGGAGGTTCCGGAGAAAACCCGCCCCAACGCCGTGTTGTACACCACAAATCTCACTCTGCGGTCGCCTGGGATCGAACCCGGGTCGCCTTGGTGAGAGCCAAGCGGTCTAACCACTGAGCCACGGCGTGGCCATATACGACAGTAAAAATTAACTTTGTCGCATCGTTATGTTGGATAAGCTTGTGATAAGTTTTAGCTAAACTGGATAATATAAATAAGTAGCAACGTAATTAAGGAAAAAAAATGACCTTTCTTCTATTTTCTAATTTTTTCACCATACTATTTTCAATATTGTGAAGAATAGGTGTGCTAATTTTATAGCGTTAATCCAGGTGCCTATAATATTAGTTTTTAAAATGACTAAGAAAGGTACAGTTTATCAGAAAACAATATAGCGTGTATTTTCTCCAAAACTATACTTGTTCAGAAAAGAATAATAGCTGGAGGTATTTAATAGTTTGATTATGCCTCTGACGTTACTAGAGGAACCTCGGGCCAAACATTCGACCCCACCCGAAGGGAAATTGTTCGGATTGGGTTGGACTCGAGGGGGCAGTGTGTTCCCGATACCCTACCTCCGGTCAGGCGTATCCACTTCCATCCCGTCTTGACTTGCTTAAGTAAAGGACTAAAGGTCCTTTAGACAAGTAGAAACCGATCTCAGTGTAAGCACACCTAAGGAATTGTTTGTGTGCACGTATGTGTATGAGTACAGTACGCTCAAATGCAATATATTAGGATTAGAATATATAGAGGGGATTCGGTACCGAAACCTATATGTTATTGTACTTAAGCCTCAAGTGGGGCATCCCCGGGAGAAAGGATGAGGTGAGAGGAGATGGGGCGGCCGACCCAAGGAGTCACGATAGCGTCGAGAGATCCTTCGACAGTTCTACCCTGAAAGAAGGTAGATGAGGTATGATATGAAATGATAATATGACTTTGTGGGTTCGTAGAATTAAAAGGCCGAGTTGCAGAAATTAAAATTCTCCTTTATTTTCGTAAAAATACTTTTATAGATTACAGCAGCATTACATTACATATACCATCAGTCTACCAAGGTCGATCACAATAACAAACAGTGACAGCAGATTACATCCTTAGCTCTCGTTACAATAACACATCCAGCTGTCTTTCATTTCACAATAGTTTCACAACTCACTCTGCTTTGCAACTACTCACTTTGCGAGCCGTCACGCCCTTAAATACCTATTTCGTAATTCGAGACTCTTCCAGAAGAACAAAGAAACCGAATAATCAAGATATTCTACCAGAAATTTCCATTTATCTCAGTTTGTTTGTTTCGGTAAGTCTTTTATCTCAAGCGCTATGTTTATCTGCTTATGCAAGCTCGTTATCAACGTGAAACCTATCAGTTCCTTTGTGTGCCAATCCGCCTTATCGCGATCGGGTTCGCGACAATAATGTAGATGAAATGAAGGGACAGGAAATTCGGGTGATGTAAGTAGCCTACCCAGCATTCGTCTGGCGACACTGGACAACCCCTGGAAAAAACAATGGGTCAGGTAGGTCGGCCACGGCAATCGAAACCATGCCCTCCGAATGCGGGCCACAGAGGAAATCTCCTGTGCCTTCCGCTCGGTAATTTTATTATCCCCAAGCGGGAATCGAACCTGGCCCCTCGCAATGAAGGTACACTGAGCGGTAAAACCGGTATCACTACTAAGCATTTCCAAGTATAAATTTAAGTTTATGATTGTTATTCAAAATTACTGTATTGCTTATCAAAATTAACTTTAATTATAACCATTTCCTTCAAGGTGAATCGCAAAATTTAAAACGTGTAAACACCATAAAATTATAAATGTATTAATCAAAATGTTAACCCCTAGTTACTGATGATAGGATTTCAGCAGACGCTTATCTAGAAAATGATAAAGCACCAAAACATACATTCAACAAAAATATATATCATTCTGCTGCATTACAATACTTCTACTGCAAATAAATACAGTTCAATAGAGTAACCAGCGAGATAATACATGGCGGACACGGTGCCTGTTACCTTAACCACAAGTTTAGACATTTTTTTTTGTCGTACAAAGTCACGAACGTATCTCGTGGAGGGATGTAGCACCTGGCCTCTCTCTGATGAGCTGGGGTTGAGGGTAGGAGATTTTAAAACAGCCCCCGTGCAGTTTATTGATAGTAATAACCAGGCTGACGTTGGCTAATGGATTTCAGGCAGCCGGCTATTAAAACACTGCCTGATAACAAAACAGGGTAGCAGGGGTTGCTCCATAGTTTAAACCACCCTGCAATTTTCTTTTTAATTTGTATCTTTTGAAATGTACAGACGTTAATAGACTTCAAAGCAAATCACTGGCTTTGTTTTATAATTAGCCATTTGTTTTTAAATAATTAGTTTACTGCGTTATTAAATATGAAATGAATACTTTTAAAATGTTGTGTAAGGGAATAATATACATGAAAGTTTTGAAAAAGTAGTTTTAATTTCGTGCATTAAATGAATATTTTAAATATAACTATACATATAATGGTAAACATTTGTAGCCGCAAATAATACTTCGTTACTTTAAATGATTTCACTTTTAAATGCTCATTCTGCGAAAAGTATCAGGGACATTCGAAATTAAACATTTTCTGTATTAAAGCACAGGATTATGTTAAAAAAGCGCGACAGTTGGTGGCCGTCGCTTCTGAGTTGTAGCAGATATATAACCTCGCTCTGCGGTAGCCTAGATCACGTCGTTTGCATTTTTTTTTTAATTTTAATTCACGTTCTCCAAAGTAGGTCATATGGAACGATGAATGAAATTGGTGAAACGATGCTGAAATGACCCCAGGGTCCATAAAGCTTATACTTAACAAGACTAACCTTTCAGGGGGGCGAGAACCTTATCCAGATAACTCACCAAGTTTCGATCTCGGGGTCTCTTGAACGAGACGTAGACACGCTATCACCACGCAATAGCGCCCGCCTCAGTAGCGTGTCTGCCTCACGTTCAAGAGGTCCCGAGTTCATATCTCGGTCAGGGTGAGTTACCTGGATAAGGGTTTTTCCAGGGTTTTCCCTTATGCTGAAAGACAAATGTCGGGTAACTCTAAGCTCTAGGGACCCTGGGCTCATTTGAGCATTATTTCGCCCATTTCATTCATCGTCCGATATGACTTAACGTTGGAGGACGTAAATTACAAACAAACAAAAAAACCTGCTTTTACGTGGTAAAATGAAACAAACGTGTACCTTTCTAAAGTAATAAAATCTTGTCCAAATCATTAGGTGTACTACTGCAGAGCGTGTGTTTATTGTGTTACGGTTTTGTGGTATGTACTCATATTGAACATTAACCTATTAATTTGAATTTTTACAGAAATGTGTCACCAATCCTGACAAATTCTTTAAAGAGTTTGGGACGGTCTGGACAAAAATCAAAATCGTAGAAAAGTTACCGTTTTAACTGAAATAATAGACGAAAAGTCTTAGAAAAAGTTCAAAATCTTTGTTGTCTCTCATTATAACGTGTTTTTAATGACAGACTAATTGAATGACTCTCCATATATAAATAAAATGATTTTTATTTGCGAATAATGCTTAAAGATAAAGTTATGCAACAATACGATTACTCGCGATGAATTAGAAGACAGCATCCGACACACGTTTTCTAATATATCCACTGCACAATAGTTTAAGAACGTGTAAAGGAAATTTTAGGCTTTTACAGACCCTGAGCAGACAGTATTTTAAGCAAATTTAATAATGAAAGATAAGCGTGAGATAATGCTGTTTCGCATTTTAGCATCATCACAGAGAGAAACGGCTGGCAGGTCCTCCGTTACAGCACGAGTGGATCCGCATAGTAGCGCCGTGAGAATGGCGGGCTCCTGTCGCGTAATTCATGAGAAACGTGGAACCTTTTTCTCTTTGTACATCATAGATGTAAAGTCTGTTTAGTCAACTCATGTGCACGTCGGCCGCTGCCTTTGAGAACCCTTATAATCGTTTTACAACACAGACCCTCCGTCACCCAGACCTTTCTGCAAGGTTGCCACCTTTCTCCATACGTCAAGGGTATCGTACGACGTTTCGTCTAAATAATCGTATGTCCATTACTGCAAAACTTCCTTAGTTTTGACTATATATATCTTATTCAAAGTTCGGTATTTGAAACCCAGCTCCTTTAGGAGGCCGCGCAAAGTGCAGTGCCCATAAGGAAAATCACAAATTTCTTGCAAATGTGCAACCAATTCGTCTAAGGTGGGCGCTCTCCCTTTTGCATAGAATCTATAAATTTCTCTACGAATTAAATAGCATGTGAAATTATCTGCTTTAGAGAAACGTTTCCTTTTATTTTCACACTTGATCGGAGTCTTTGGTATTCCTTTCGTCACAATATTTCTTGCTTTATTTCTGTGAATACTCAGAATTCATCAGGTTTATGCATGATCCCTTACCAAGATTGTCAGCACATATTTATGTGTGTTCAAAACAAGCGCTTGAATTTTCTTAGAAACAGTTCCCGTTATAACTTTGCTTTTTGAGGTTTTTCCAGTAACATAACTCGGCCCAGTTATTCACACTATTGTCATCACTTTGATTATTTTCACTTGACTGAAAGTTATCTACTACTTAATTTGCATTTACCACTGCATTTCCCTCCCACGGTCTCCACATCGTGACACACAACGAATTTCTGAACGTAATGAAACAGATCAACTGGAAGTTGGAACTTTGGCAACTGAGACTCCACATGGAATAGACATGCGACTGTCACTTCGAGAAAATCAAGGTTGCTATTGGTTCTCAACGACACCTTCCATTTCTGAAGTGTGGAGATGGATTTATGACGGTCATTATTGGGCGGGAGGGTGAGTTCCCTTTGCGGGGCAAACTGCACTCGCGTTCACTAGACAGACTATACTTAATACAAAGTAGAACTGGAACTTTCTTCTTTCTTTGTTTCATTTTGCAGACCTATATTTTTGAAAATTATGCACTTAGGACGGCCTTGCTGAAAATGTGTAATTGTTTATAAATTTGTTGGTGTACTTAAATTATTCAGATACATTCCAAACATTCCTGGCAATTTCAAACTGAAACCGTTATTAAGGTGAAATTGTACAAGCTGGAAAACAAATGATTGTTGCCAATTATTTCGAAACCTCTAGGTAAAATAGCTTGACATTACACTTCTGTTATTGTTGCTTGTAAACATTGCACTTGTAGAGGCACCAAGTCGAGATCACTAAGCGACATCAGCGATACAGATCAATGTTCGCTGCCAAGACACGCGCTTAATAATACAGACTGTGTTATGTTTATTTATTGTGGCTTTCATTTGTATTATTTTCCTTGAATAAAATCATCTGCATCTGCGTTACTAAGTACAAGATAGTTCGTTAGCTCAAACACTAAATCCTTTCTTCAGTAAAATGATAAACAAGGATCTCTCTGCATCTTGTTTATTGGGTCACTGAAGTAACCTTTAGATAGGAAAAATATTAATTGCTGATGGAAGAAATTAAAGAAGATATTGCGCAACAACTGAATCCTATATTATGGGATAAAAATGTTACAACAAAAATGAGTATAACGTTTATAAGTCAGTTAAATGAATTTCAGTTTTAAACGTTTTAGACGTTTGATACTAAGTTATTTTAAAATACGAGGATGGTCTGAAAAATTTCCAACCTAATAAGGATACAAGAAATTTTTTTCAGAATTTTTGTTTTTTATTTTTCAACATAGTCTCCTTGTAGCTCTACACTTCCCCCCAGCGAAGCTCCCATCCCTGTAACCCGTCCAAATAGTTCTCGGCGTTTTTCTCTGCAAAATAATTGTTCACGAAAGTGATTGCCTCTTCATTTGACGAAACTCTCTGTCCTCCGAGCGCAATTTTCATATGAGGGAACAAAAAGAAGTCGCTTGGGGCTAGATCTGGTGAGTAAGGCGAATGGTCAAGCAGTTCGTGGAGTCTCGCCTTTGCAACCGCTGAGGTGTGCGACAGGATTTCTTGGTGAAACAAGATTTTCTTTTTCTGCAAATGTGGGCGTTTTTCCGCAGTTCTGCCTTCAGCTTGTCAAGTAATGATGCGTAGTATGCTCCTGTAATGGTTTTTCCTTTCTGAAGATAATCCATTAAAATAACTCCATGACTATCCCCCCCCAAAAAAAAAACAGTCGCCATCACTTTCCCAGCCGAAAAACACCTTTTGCCTCTTTTTTTGAGCCGGTTCCCCCTTTGCAGTCCACTGTTTGGACTATTTTTGTTTCGGGGGTATAATGGTGTATACAAGATTCATCTACAGTAATTAATCGTCGCCAAAACTCGGATCTATTGCGCCTAAATCGCGCCAACAGAGCGTTGGAAATATTCATTCGAACACGTTTTGGGGCTAACTTGAGCAAACGCGGCACTCAACGCGCGGACAGCTTTCTCATGTCTAAATGTTGATGTATTATGTGACAAACACGTTCTTTTGACATGTTCATAGCCTCTGCTATCTCTCTCTCTTTAATTCGGCGGTTGTCTAGCACCATTTGGTACATTTTGGCGATGTTTTCGTTGGTAGTTGCAGTTTTTGGACGTCCCGAACGTTCATCGTCTTCCAAGCTCTTACGGCCACGTTTAAATTCAGCTGCCCAAAATTTCACTGTGGTAAATAATGGTGCAGGTTTGCCATACACAGAATCTAACTCATATTTGATTTGCGTAGGCGTATTGCCTTTCAGAAACTAACATTTAATGACAGCTCGATATTCGATTTTGTGAATTTTCATAAAAACACTCACATTAACTCACTAGCACGACTGTTACATAACAACTGAGCGTCCAAAATTGTTGAAACTTTGGTGAGTAACTGTTAACAGATAAACAACGAAATTCACTGGCTTTTATTTACGAGTGTTGCCATCTTCATGTTGAGGTCGGAAATTTTTCAAAATCCCTCGTTTTTTATTATTATTATTTTTTTAATTTTACATCCTCCAACGTCAAGTCATCGGACGATGAATGAAATGGGTGAAATGCTGCTCAAATGAGCCTAGGGTCCTTAGAGCTTATAGTTAACCGACATTCGTCTTCCAGGATAAGGGAAAACCTTGGTAAAAACAAACCTTATCCAGGTAACTCACCCTGACCGAGATTCGAACTCGGGACCTCTTGAACGAGAGGCAGACACGCTGCCATCTTACCGAGCCGGGCTAGACCCCCTAGTATATTTCTAAATGGGCTACTATAAATGTCAACAAAGGTCTCAAGAAAAGACATAGTGAAACAATTAGACAAATAATAGAAGTAAAAGATCATGGAAAATATATCAACAATATAACTATCATCAGTGGATGACTTAATGAGAATGAGATGCCATAAATAGATTCCAGCAAGAAAGGGAGGGGGGAAGAAAACCAATGACAACATTGAAAAAGGGCAATGGAGTTCAGTGACTGGATAGTAGATAATAGTTTTGTCCAGTGAAAAAAAATTCTATAAATGCGATTTGATGTTCGGTTGTCAGGAAGAAAAAAACAGAATAAAATAAAAATTGAAAGTACAGTATTTTGAGATTGATAGTTCAAAAACAGACCACCTGCAAGTGAAATGGGTTTGTGTATAAGATATTCTGACTGCATCCATTTGAAATGTTTTGTTTACAAGCATTTCCTGAGCTTTGAATGACCCTGTGGTGTTGGCTTGTGATCGACCTTGACTGTCTTGTCTATTATCGTAACTTTGATCAGAGAACTTAGTGAATGAAGTTTGCTTTTGGTCTATAAATAAGACTATTAGGCGTCAAGGAGTATTAATCATGGGATTTGTTCGAGGTCCGCGATTCATCACTCCCACATGTGAGGCAGCCCACATGCGTCGCCCACTCTGTAGCACGCGACCGCTTCAACAACTGCACCAATAGGAATCGAATTTGTTGGTAAGGCCACTGGCGTTCGATTCCGGTATAGGGACACTCGCAATAAACACGCCACGGACACTGATCATACATACAACGAAATGTTTCCGGAATGGATGCGTTTAAGACTTTAAGGGTGATTTACCAGTTGTGAGAACTAAGAAAAAATTGGAGGGAAGACATGTGCATTCTAATTAATTAGAATCCCCTATTTAATATCATAATCTGCCATTTTGTACTGCACCACCTCAGAGAAAAAGAAAATCTGTCACACAATTTGGAGTAAAATAAAAAACTTTGCGTTTATTTTAGGGAACGCTTTGTTTAAAAGTCTGTTTGATACACGTTGAAGCTTCTATGTGCTAAAGTCAAGTGATTTATTTCTTTGTAAATCTATGTAAGTTTATTTTCTTTTTCTTTTTTCTTTTTTTGAACAGCTTTTTTTTTGTGAATATATTTTTTCGGTGCGGATGAGGTAAATGCAATTTTACAATGACAAAAAAAGGACAATGCTGTTCTTCATCTTTTTTTGTGCTAATGATTTACTTTATTATTATTTGATTATTATTTATTACTTTTTTATTACATATGAATTACGTAGAAAACGTGTTGCGTTCCACCCGAAAGTTCAATATCGAGATTTTATAGGAAATGTACGTTTTGAGTTCCCTGAATAAAAAAGAGCATTTTTAAGAAGAGGTCCATGTTTGAGTCTGTGTTTGTGAACAACATAATTAAAAAGAAAAGTAAAAATCGGTCAAATACCAAACTTGGTATTTAAGCTCAGAATCTTTCAAGAATCCGACTAAGTGATGTTCAAGATAATCTACCCCTACAGGTTATATTTTAGGTGAAACGTTTCCAATATATATATTCTCATAAATGGCTTAAATGCTAAACAGCCGTAAGCTTAAGATATTTTTATGAGAAATAAAATATATGTCCTAAACATTCTGGAAATTTTCTAAAAAGTTCTGTTTTTTCTTGATGATTTTTGCATAACTGTTAAACAGTTACTACACAAAAAATGTAAAATGCATTACAAATGAAATTTAGGATTCTATATTTTCCTGCAGAGTGAACAAATTTGGTATACACTCCTTGTTATTTGTTTTAATTGCTCAATACCTATAGTTTCTTCTTTTTTCAAATAGGGATTAATTCGTTTTTATTTGTCAGCTATGAAAAAAGAATATTTAAATTTTAAAATTCATCACATGGCACCCAACTCTTAAGAGATTTGTCAATCGCTTAAACGTTGTTTATTCCAATATTTCCTTGGATCTGTAAGAAAATTAACAATAATATGTCTTTCCTTGATTAACATAAAATAAATTAGAGAAATAGTTTACACAAGAGTAGACAAAATCATGTGAGAGCAACACAAGTTGTTTAATTAACTACTAATAAATGTTAAACTAAAGATTATGGAGTAAGGCAAATGACCTCATATTACTCAATAAAAACTATCTTATTGTACAAAGGTAAGTGAATATAATAAAAACTATATATCCACTTACTGTTAAAGGTTCCGTTCCGATATTTCAATGATCTTGTGAGGAAATGGATAACGAATCTGGCATTTAACGTATTAAATCTTGTTGAAGTCTCGTCTAGATATTTAAAAAATAAGAATTCTTTGAAAAGAGAACTTGCCACTTTAAAATATGATCTAAAATTGCTTAACTATAGTAAAAAGAGGAAACATTACATTGTACTGAAAGTTACTGAGGAGATTTTGTCATACGTACACATTCCTTGAAAATAAAACAGATATGTTGCAACTTTCTCTAGTTAACTTTTATGTACCTTCTGCAACTGCTATTCCTTAAAAGCTTATATGCATGTCAGTCAAGGTGAACTTTGACAGAAATGGTTTCTTTACGCATTTGTAGACTATAGCTGGCCGAAGTGACTGTCAAATGATAAATAAGCAACTCGTTGTGCACTGGCATATACTCTTTCTGTAACAGCCAGGAACAGTGGAATGCTGTCAAGCACTTCATAAGTGAAAAGTACTGTAAAATGTTAATTATAATTATTTCGAAAATTGCTAATGCCATATAAAATGTTATTTGAAGCAAATTGAATGTTTTGAAGATGCATGAATTTTATGCAGATCTCCAGCTGTGCATTGTTACACGAAATTCATTCAGATGAACAGAACTTCACGCAGTATTCGATAAAATTCAAAATTTGTACTTTATTAACCATGTAAATATTCAATAATGAAATACGTAGGCCATTCAAAAATTAGTGGCAACACTGCCTGTATTAGGTAAATCATGTAAGTTGATAACTTTGGAAAATAAGAGCATCTATTGTTAGCTGTGAGTTTAAAGACAATTTATTTAATAAGACATTTTAGTAAGTTTAATTGTAGGCTGTTATCTTAAGTGCTCTCAATATGTTCAGTAAACACAAACAAAGATGCTTCATTAAAATTCAGGTTGCAAGAAGTATTAATGCTCGAGAATGCTATACAGAATTATTGGAAGCTTGTGGTTTATCGTACCATGGCTAGATGGGTGAATGCATTTCGTAGAGGAAAGGAAGACGTGAAGCTGGCACACCGCAATCAGCAAATGATGATGTGCATGTAAATGCTGTTTGAGCACTGCTGGAAGAACTTCGTTGTTGAATTTGCATCGACTAGCAAGGGAAGTTGGAGTTGCTCCTGGTACGATTCTCCACATACTTAAGAAGAAGTTAAAGATGAGGAATATATGCACTCGATGGGTTCCACACATTCTTACAGAGGAAAGAAACAGTGAGATTACACTTAGAACCTATGAACTTGAATGCGAGCGTTTTCTTCGACGTATCATAACATTAAGTGAAACCTTAGTTCGATGCTACCAACCAAAATTAAAGAGACAAATGAGTGGCGGCACATTGACTCACCACGGCCAAAAAAAGTATCGACAAGAACCGGATTCACTTAAAATCATGTTTGTTTTTGCTTATGATTTTGACGGTGTTCTTATCACTCATTCAGTTCCTCAAGGAACTCCGTAGGGGAGGGGACCCGTCCCCTTCAGCTGCTGTGGTGCGAGCGCTGCGGACCCTTAGCACTCGTGGTACCTCTGATGTTACCAGAGGAACCTCGGGCCGAACATTCGAGCCCCTCCCTGAAAGGGAATTGTTTGGATTGGGCTGGACTCGAGGGGGCAGTGTGTTCCCGACACCCGTGGGAGATCGGGTACCTCCGGCCAGGCTTCGACCACCCTGAGGGACAGAGGGTTGCCTAAAAAGTCCCGGGTGCTAGCCTGCAGAGCTAGTAGAAGGTGTGCTAGATCATCAGGCGGTCCCACCGAGGTTATTCGGTAGTCTTTCCTGTGGGGTTGACGCGCGTAAGTGGCGTATCTATTTCCAACTATCTTGAGATGGGGGGAGGCTTTTTAGACTCAAAGTATTGCCACAAGAAAAAAAAAAAAAAAAAAACGGAGTTTTCCATCGCTCCCGGGCTGACAGAGGTCTGAGTATTCGGAATTTCGGGTAGACCTCGTGACAAAGTTCCTCAAGGAAATCGCGTGAATGGTGCATATTACAGTCACTTAATGGAAAACCTTTGACGACAAACTGTGCGCTGTAAACGTTTTAATCTCCTGAATTCTCATCCCATTGTGTTACATGATGGTGCTTGCTCTCATACGTCTGCCCCTGTGATTAATTTACTTCGCAGATAGAACTGGAAAATTCTGGAGCATCCTCCATACTCCCCAAATATGAGCACATGTGATTTCGACCTTTTTGCGAAAATGAAAACCACTTAGAGTTCGCCTTAGAACCAGACTGGCAATTATAGTAGCAATAGAGCAGTCTGTTTGAATATTAGGGCAACAAGACGCTGTGGATGGCATCCGTCGGCTCCCTGGCGTGTGGAGGCGAGTTCTTCGTGTTGGAGGAGGATACCTCTAAGCACTGCAATAATGTGATTGCGCCAAACATGTTTTATTTGTTGGTAATCTAAATTTTTCCACTAATTATTGAATGACCTAATTATTTTGATCAAATTGTTACAGCTGATTTTAATAATATGAAAAATAAGAGAAAACTTTTACCTGTAAAGGATAATTTGTAGGCAGAACTTTATTGAAGAGACTTTAAAGGTCCTTTGTCGTAAGCTCTCGATACAGAATTGGTGGAATCAGTGTACTTTCCCTCCCAGTGCTAGGAAAATGCAAGTGCTAAAAACGTAGTTACGAATTGTCATTGTATTCATATCAGAAGAAATTCGAAGTATTTTCTACTATTACAAGGCTCTTCTTCCTGTTTATTTGTTTGTTTTATTGATAAGTGATAAATAAACATGATGCCTGAACAAAAGAAGAGCGCCAGTAAGGTAGGACCAGAACGTTTAAAAAGTGCCAAGGTCTTTTCCTTGGCACCAAATCGACGTGGGATAGTTGTTCGCCCGTGCTAGTTGCAACAGAAAGAAAAAGGATATTAATGTGACTATTTGCAGCTCATTAAATGAAGAGACGCCTTTGTTTGGAGCACTGCGTCTGGAAACTGGGATTCCCATTCAGAAAATAGCATATCGTTTTATTTATTGGCGGCGCCTGGCCGACAACATTTAACTAGTGACATGTTTTGGAACATTTCTGCTAAGTCTTGTCAAGTTATCCTTGTAGAAGTAGAACACAGAAAGCAATTTCTCCTCTTTATATTTGTGAATTATGAATGGCATACGAGCACATTTTTACCATATTCTAATATAATTTTGTTGGTTATTATTTTATTTGCAATGAAAAACTTCCTCAATAATTTCTGTAAACGTTTACCTTGACTGACACCAAGTAGATTGAGAAATTAGCTTTCTTATAGAACAGGTTTTACCAAATATATAATATGTTGCCTACTGTATATTTGTAAACACTTTAGTGCTGTCTGAGCTTCATGAATATAACAAAGTGTTGTGAAAATATTTATTTCCACTAACGTGAGAGAGCAATGGAATCGCAATGAAATGGATGATAGCCATTATGATCTGATACTTGAAATAAAACTTCTGGTTTTGGAATGTTGCCTGATTTAAAGCGAACAAGAGAAAGGTACAATGAACTTTTGAAGCTTGAACTGAAGCCAGTAATTCGATAATATCTAAGTATCTGCATCCACCATACACACCGACCTTGACTGGCTTGTTCAAACAACAGGACATCTACTTTTGGAACAAATCAAGATACTTTCTGACATAAACAAAGGACACCAGTGAATCCTTTGTGCACTTCTTGACTGCAGTCCAGTCACGTGGTATGTACGCAACAAAAAGCAAACCTGTTGGTATTTATCTAACCTTGATGTTCACGCATTGTTGAGCCTTCCTTGGTATGCGCATCATGGGTTATTCATGCATTCGAACCAGTAGATGTCGTCCTCGGACCGATTTCACGACAGGTACAAATCGGGCAGATGGACCGTGGGAATGGTATCTGAGTAACAATGGCAATATTGACGGCCCTCGCAGTCCAAAGAGGAAAGTTTTCGGTGTTTATCCAATAATTATAAAACACAAAAGTGTTTTGTATGAACAAATCGGTTGGTACTGAAGGCAGGTTAGTTAATGTATATATCTGTCCTAAACTAGTACAAGCCTGTTGTAAACATATGGGAGGCGAGAAAGAGGGAGACATCCTTTAACAGAACGCTCTCATACTGCCGATGAGTGGGACCTCTTTGTAGAAGGGTTTCCAGCTCTCATGTTTACAACAGGATTGTTATACTTTGAGAGAGATTATAGGATGCAAGATGAACATTTTCCCTCCCTTCCCTCCTGCTTTCTCAGCTAAGTTTTGTTTCATATGCTTTTTTGAAAGTTTCTGTAAATTAATACGGCATTTAATCCAGAGTTTTATTTCTAAAGATTTTCGGTTTCAGTGTATCGTATTGAATTGAATGCAATGTTTCCTCTACCTACAATATTATCTAAGTGGCAGAGAAAGTGAGAACGTGGATTCTTCTAGAATTATTTATTTTCTCTGGCACTGCTAGACCAAGCATCACCTCCAGGCATTATCCATTACCCCGGGAGTTTTCGTTGGAGCTCACGAGTAACATGCACTACAGTGACCTTCTTATAAGTTGTCTTGAAAGTAGTGCCCATTTGAGACATTCCTCCGATGAAATTTCCATTCATGTAAATGTTTCTGGCGTAATATTAATTTATTTTCTCATCTTTTCCTTAACTGAATTGTTGTTTGGATATTTTTCTTATAAATTTCATGTAGACTGTATCTACGAACTTTGTCCTACCTAAAAACTCTGTTCAAGTGAGAATTTTTCGGTAGGTATTTTAGTGGAGACTCAAAAAATAATCTAACCGAGCGGGATGGCTCAGTTGGCTTCGTCTGTGGCCCGCATTTAGGAAGCCCGGGTTCGATTACCCTAGCCAACCTAGCTGACTCATGGATTTTTTCGTTTTTTTTTTTTCCTTGCGAATGCTGGGTAGGTTAACTACATCCCCGAATTTGCTTTCCCTCCATTTCATCACCATTATGACTTCACATCATCCCTCATCTGGTGGTCTGTTTCAGGGTAGAAGTATCAGCGGGTGTCTCGGCGCTGTCGTGACTCCTCGGCCGCCCTCTGTCTCCTATCCCTCATCCTCCCTGGGATGTCCCACTTGGGTCTTGGGTACTATAAACCACAGATCTCGGTGCTGAATCTCCTCTGTAGTAATCCTAATCCTAATAAGAATAATCTAGTGTAATTCATACAAGCTCAGAAGACACTTTCACTTTTTAAATGCACAAGGAACAGCTTTTATTTTTCGAAACAGATTTTGTTTCAAATGTCAGACGTTTAATATATTCACATAAGAAATAAAATGCATATCCTGAATTTTCTGCAAATAGCCTGTGACATCCTATTCATTCGGGATTAATTTTGTACCATTTTTAAATAGTTAATAATAAGATATGAAACATATACCTCTCGTTAAATGCACAAGTATGTAATATATTGACTGCAAGATATGACCAAGATATCCAAACGCTGTCGTTGGTTTGAATTTTCCAATAGATTAGTAATTTTTGTAATGCTATGTATCCCTTTGTACCTATAACAAAATGTTTAGTGCAATTCTTTAAGCAAACATTTATCTTGAAATTAAGATAAAGTAGATAGAAAAATTAACTTTCACAACAATAACTTGTGGATAAATGTAATTAGTGTCACTTTATGGACAAATGAAAAATTTAGGTGCGTGTGTGAGTAATTAATATTTATTTCCTTACCTTTCCTGTATATCAATGACGTTTTGTATTGTTTATCTTTTCCAGGAAACAATAATTATTATAAACACTCCTAAATTTGTAATGATGAGAAGCACTTCTGTCATAAAGTTCTGTTCCTTCAGTATGTGGAAGCCGAATACAAACGATTCTCTAATGACTTTTCCAATGTTTATGGCTTCCGACAGCCTTCCTTATGTACACATCACAAATCACTTCAATTCGGCACGTCAGCCAATAGATTGATGTCGCCTACTCAGACAGCGATCGTCCGTTGTCTGGATGCAAGTAGCGGAGATATGATTTAACCAACTTAACCTTGGTCATCTCGTGAAATTGACAACAGCCCTTTATCGGCTTCTTTACCACCCAAACATGTTCTCTTTTTTTTATCTTTGGTTAATAATAATCTGACAGTCGCTAACAAATCAATAATCATAGCATGAAGTTTAATAATTATACTTCGGAACGTATTTACGCTGGGCCTTAAAGCAGAGTGACTTCTGTAATTAAGCCTGTGTCAGTGACTTCTACATCGGGCGTGAAATCTTCACTATAGTAAACGTGGTTCTTTCTCCTTTTAAACAATTTCAATTAGGTTTGACGTATCACAGTCGTGTGACATAACGCCGCTCCGAAATGCGAAGGCCACGCTTCTGTTACTAACTGCATAGGTAGAAAGTACAGGATGCATTTCCACTGCATCTGTGGCCCTTATTAAACAATAACTTGCTTGAAACTTGCATACACTTCTCGCTGCGTTCGTTTCTCAAATCCTAATCAAGATTTAATTCTCTATTTTCACAAAGCATAAGCCTTGACATATTGTTTTCATCAACATTCATTTGTAACTGATGGTATATTGTGTTAACTCAGTAAATTTGCTTTTTGAGTATGTAATTCTTCCATCACTTGATTGAGATTCATTTGTAGCTTGTTCTTTTTAAGTAAGAAACGGGCACCTAAATTTAAGCGAGATGAGCTATAACACAGTGGAAGATAGGTATTTACGATTAAAATCCCCATTCTGTACAACCTAAAGGATTTCTTGTGGATATTGGTAACCTAGAGGTCGAGTTCCTGGTTATTTATACACATTTCATTGTTCCCACAAACTAAGAATGATAGTCAACCCTAATAAAACAGATGATAAACAAATTTACCCTGAGGTTGCGTGTTTGTTACAAGTGAAGACCTTTACCCTAACGAATTTCTGTGGACAAAAGATTATCCTTTCAGGAATGGGAGGATTTATGTTGGTACAAAATTATTACACATTATTAAAAGCTGTGAGTTACTATCAATATGATTATTATTACAAATTGTAAAACTTAATTGCTCTTTCATACTAGTAGTGTATAGGGTAAGGTTTGGAAATGTATCAAACTAAACAATTAAAATCCATAGCCGGGATTTCAACCAGGATCTCCCGGTTTCTATCACTTGCTCTAACCACTGAGCAAACATGCCAATGTGCCAGTACCATACTAAATCCTCCAGCATGCGACTCGGTATTGCATCCAAAAATTAGGATCTAGATTTCATCAAAAACATACATTTTGAGGAATCCAAAAAGATATTGTTCAGAAAAATATTCACGTGAGGGGGTGTCTGCGTGGTATTTCAATTCAGCGTCCTTTGAGGATGTAGCATGACTTCCAA
This sequence comes from Mantis religiosa, assembly GCA_030765055.1. Classification (NCBI taxonomy): domain Eukaryota; kingdom Metazoa; phylum Arthropoda; class Insecta; order Mantodea; family Mantidae; genus Mantis; species Mantis religiosa. Next base: position 142,191,905 of record CM060953.1, read on the forward strand.
GAAAATCTCCTCTTCACTTGAAGCCCTTACGTTAATGTTTACTTTCTCACGAACACCTCTCACGATTTTGATTAAAATATCGTATAACTTTGAGGTATTTACAGGAATATCTTTAATTTTCAAATAAAGCAACATTTTAAACAATTATTTAGCTGGAATACCTAAGAGACAGACAAGTCCTTGTTGCAAAAGTAAATTTCTTAAACCTCATATATGAAACTACTGTAGGTTTAATCATGTCCTAGATATTAGTTTTTATTTATATGAATTGCTAAGTACCGTGCTTTTTTCATGCAAAGAATGACATTTCAAAACCAACTTTCAAAATATTCATATGTCTTCTGCTACTGTGCACCTCTTACCTATATAGAAATCAATAATGAAGCATTTTCTCCATATTTTTATCTCAATTAATATGAAGTAGATAAAATAATAATGCATGATCTATCATCACTTTTGGTGAAACAAGGTAGGAAAGTAATCCTAATGTAGATACCATCACACCAGGGTATTTATGGTACTGAAGACACAGAATCCACAGCTAAGGAAGGCACAAGTAGTGTAGTGTTTAACGCCCGCTTTTACTACATACGGCACCGCAGGCGGTGACACTGATGATACATGAGATGAAGATGGAGCACCGGTGGAATGAGATGGCGGGGGAAACCGGAGGTCCCGGAGAAAACCCGCCCCAGAGTCATGTTGTCCACCACAAATCTCACTTTGCGGTCGCCTGGGATCGAACCCGGGCCGCCTTGGTGAGAGCCAAGTGGTCTAACCACTGAGCCACGGCGTGGCCAAGGAAGCCACAAGACTCCCAGTTCATGAAGATAAAGATGCTGCAAAATTTGTATTTAAAAACTTGCATAAGCATTGGCAAACAACATGGAAAAAATCACCTCCTAGCATACTACATTAAATTACAAAACACTCTAAAACATCATATCCACTCCAAAAACTGAAAAGTAAAGATCAAGTTGTCATCACTAGATTGCGGAATGGACACACCAAACTATCGCATGACCATCTGATGAACAAGTCACCGCAACCTGAATGCAGCATTTGTCATATGGTACGCCTTATACTTTCAGAATGTCTGCAATACAAGCAACAATGTCACCTTCCAGATCTTCAAAAAGCCCTCAGTAATCCACCACACAGTACAGCAATGTTTAAATTTGTAAAATTAATTAATGTATACAGTGAAATATAATATACGTTTTTATAACTAAATATTAAACTTGTTATAATTATAATATGTAAATTCCATTTCCAACATGTTGTGGCGATATGACTCTATGTAAGTTAAAGCGACATTAAAACATTATAAAAATAATCTTTATTAAGAATAAGGGAAGTGAGAAAGCTACGTGAAACGTAACACATTCATTTTTGTATCATCCGTAATGTCCATTAGCTTCTGGTGTAATGATGCTGTGAAAGAAGTATCATCATCATCGTGGAGAGAGAGTTAAGGGTAGAGAGCATGCGTCTGTTTTTACACCACTTCAGTTGCATGTTCCAGAGCTCTTGAATATGCAGCCACACGTGCGTTATCTGTCCCTGTAACCAGGCAACCAGCATGACAAGAAAAACGTTCTGTGTTTTATGGTATATCTTATCTCTTACGAGACAGCCATCCCGAAAATAACATAAAGGAAACAAAGCAGACAAGGAACCATCCGTGGAATGTTTGCTGAATTCGAGATAAAAACATTTTTCAGCTTCTAAAAAATTAACGTGTTACATTCACGTCATTTTAAGTACCAACGTATCTACTTGTTAATCCAGATAAAGGCTAACAAAAATAGATACATTACACTAAATAAAAATTTCGTCGCCCTTTGTAGAATAATCTCTCATAGAGTTAAATACCCGGTTGAGATAAAATATTAGTTTGGAGTCGAAAATTAATTTGTACTTTTTCTCTAGGCCATGGTCTCTAATCAAGATGAAATGTGGCGTTGTTTAAGAAATAACTATTATTTCTATTCTTTTTTCCATATGCTTTATATGTATCAAGTAAATACGAAACATAGTTAATTGATGGAAATTAATCATTTCTCCACACTAGCCTTATATAGGCCAAGGTTTTGATAGATGGAGTCAACATGAAAAATTCAATGCCATGGCCAGGATTTGAACCACGGATCTCCTGGTTTAACCTTTAAGCTACCATGGCCAACGTGCCGTCCTGACATTAAATTCTCCAGTTGACTCGTATACTTTCCCGGTAGACCACTAGGGGCTCTCGCATCCGAGATACACCGTTTGTGGCGACTGTGGGTTCAAATCCCGGCCATGGCATTGAATTTTTCATGTTGACTCTATCTATAAAAACCTTAGCCTATATACGGCTAGTGTGTAGAAATGATGAATTTCCATCAATTAACTAAAATAAGAGTTAAATGATGAAGCCTGGGACTTAAGTACTTACGGTAGTAAGTCGCCACAAACGGTGTATCTCGGGACGGCACGTTGGCCATGGTAGCTCAAAGGTTAAGAGCGACTGGACGGAAACCAGGAGATCCGTGGTTCAAATCCCGGTCATGGCATTGAATTTTTCATGTTGACTCTATCTAACGAAACATAGTATTCACACTTTTAAATAAAAACTGTCGCCATCTCTTATTGAGAAGAACATTATTAAATACTTTTTAAAATAAATTAATATATATCTTGCTTGCTACCTTGGCGTCTTTTTGAATAAGACACTATATATCACTATAGCGTGGGTTTGCAGAAGAAGAATAACTGAATAACTTTATGTACATTTTTATTACATTTCAAAAACACGTCTTAAACTCCGCATCTCTTTTGAAGAACAAAATTATTGATTGGCAATGCCTCAACGACAAACACCTTCACACATATTTATTATTCATAACTCATTCTACATTATACCTTTTTCTTTCACTCATTGATTAATCTCGTTCACATCACATACACCTCCAATAACTTATGATGATTTCTTCTTAAGAACTTTAAAAAAATAAATTTATAATAACAAATATAAAAAATAATGGTTAGGAGTTTGAAATTAATAACAGCTGTTCAACACATACTTGGATTGGGTGCAGAAGGTTCATGCAAAGGTCAAATATTCAAATCACGGTGGCTATATCACTCCTTTCAAAATTCCAATTATATCACGAGAAACAAACGAATGACGAATTTAATATTTCAAAAAGTTCAATAGTGAAACCATAAAACAAACATCTTGGAACTGGTTAATGTCACACAAATGACATTAATGTATTACGTTTTGACCTGTTTTTTATGATTTATCATGTTATTGAATTATTATTAACACAAAGAATCATTTGAAATAAATACTTGTCACGGTATTCTGAAACTATATTAAACATGTGAAATCTTAAACACAACAGTTTTATAGAAAATAAACTGCAACGAAAATGTTAAGAAAGAAATAGTAGTTTGTGTGGTGTTCTTGGAAGACCTGAACTAAAATATGAAGTTTGTCTCTCCAACATTACAAATAAATGCACCAGCACGGGGACTTTATTCTAAAATTAGATTCCCACGATTTTCTCTATCAATAACGAATATCCATTACATACACATGATATTCATGTGAAAGGTAGTTCTATTCTCTGGCTACATTGTTCACGATAGTCATAGCCAAACTGCAGGACTCTCACTAAACAAACAAAAAACGAAGTTGATGTCCTACGGACCAGCGACACTAGTATTAATAGACAGAATACCCCTTACATACGTAGACGAGTATACATACCTGGGGCAACTAGTCTTCTTTCAGGACAAAATGGAGAACGAAATACAAAGTAGAATCTCTCTAGCCTGGAAGGCATTCTGGGGTCTTACTTTTATACTCTTAGACAGAAACCTAAGTAGACCAATGTTCCACGCATTAGAAACCTGTGTCTACCCTGTTTTACTGTATGGTTATCAGACATGGTCACTAACAGCAAAACAGAATAATAAAATCCAAATATGTCAACGGAAGATGCAACGCAAAGTCCTGGGGGCATCTCTGAAAGAGACAATCTCAAATGCAGCGATGAACCAGCAATCACAGACCAAAAGCATGGCACAATTAATGACAAGGCTAAAATGGAATTGCGGGAAATGGAAGTGGCTAGACTACAAGACAACAGGTGGACGTATAAGGCCACTATGTGGGGTCCTCGAATAGGAAAATGACTACAAGGAAGCCCGAGACGCAGATGTGCAGACATCTTCAAGGAGCATGCAGGTCAGCAGTGGTCAATGGTAGCAAGAGAAAAAACAGACAGGAAAACCCTGGAGATGCATCTATGTAGGGACTAATTGTGAATAGTGTAAATATAGAACTGTGTGGTCAAATAGTGAATAGTGTAAACCGGAGTAGCAGAAACTAAACAGTGAAAAGTGTACATATAGAATAGTAGCGGCTAAATAGAGAGTACTGCAAATACTGGATAGTAGTGACTAAAGAGGAAATAGTAAAAGCACTAAATAGCGTTATTACTAAGCAATGACTAAATAGTGAATCGCATAATCAGACAAAAGTGATAATAAGCATGTCCAGCGTCTAACGTGGAATAGCTCATCACGTTAGAATAGATGAATGTTTCTTCTTGCGATGAAAACAAAAGAGCGTGGGGAATAAAAAGCAAAATTCGTAAGCTCTCAGTTATGGCAGCTAGGTGACAGAGAAGGTCTAACCCCGCAGCCCAAAATGATTCGAAACCAACTAATGGCATGGAACATTTTGTCACAATTTATATATTTCAACTAGTTATATATTTTTTATGTTGTGGCCGTCTGCACGTATGTTAAGAATATCTTATTATTCAAAAGCGTGCAAAATGCAATTAAATAAATTAAATTTCACAGGATATACACGGAAAATTCAAGATACTTTTTTTTTTCTTACAGCAATTTTAGTAAATAATTTAGAGATTTTTTTTAAATAGAAAATAAAGCATTTGAAATGCTTCCCCTGTAAGTGATAGTCACATCTTGTCGTACCTTTGAGAACACTGAATGTAAATATCAAATTTGGTATTTGATACACTTTACATGTTTGATTATCCTATCCTCTCTCTTTCGCTTTCACATATATACACTGATTTGTTCTCAAATGCATTAGGAATATTAAATCATGTATTTCTATTACAATCTCAATATATTAATCTCAATAGAATTCAATATGCTCTCTACCCACACTAGTATTACCCTAAGTAAACTAAAAGTAAAACATAAAGATATATAACGTCTAATTAAACATATGGAATTTGCTTGAAGAAAGAGGATTAATTCTAAAGATTTTAATTTAATTGGTAAATTAAATTGTAATGTTAATATGAAGAATTAGGCAAATATTTTACTTGTTTGTTTTTACCAGTAGGTAATATAATAATCTGATGACGTCGAAACATGCATTAAAATTAAATCTCATATCCACATTTGGGGGAACATAATACTCCCTGCTCTGGATTGTATAAGCCGTGGATAACTTAAACATCGTCTACAAAAAATAAATTATGAGATAGAAAAAGCGTAGTAACTTTCAAAAATGTTAGGCGTGCGTGTAAAGCAATAAAAATTTGTCTCTACATTTTTTTCATCGCATATTTCCTTGACGAGTTTTCACCAAGTTTTGAGAGCAATAAATTCCAGACTTCCAAGGCCAGTCCGTCACTGAAAATGTTGGCAGCGGAACTCTGAAAACCACTTTGCGGAAAATAAGATTGTCAGATGTTTTAACATAATAATATATTGCCATGACTATCCATTTCCTGAAATTTGAGCAGCTGGCAGGCTAAGTGGTGCAGCATCAGATAGATACGACACATTTCTGGTATACATCTTGTGTTTCCAGAAGTGCTCGTTTTGAAAGGCCCTTGACCTAGTTGATGGAACACAGGCTGGATGAATCAAATAAAAGTAAAGCATTTACAACCCTCACGTGCGGCGGCGCCCAGTGTTGACGAACGAGAACCAACTGGTCAGTTTTATAATGCTAACAGATTTAGATCTGACAGTACATAATTCCATCATCTTATTGCCTCTCTCTTAATAAAATCTTGGAACACATTTTATCCCAGACACCAAAAATTCATTAGCGTGATTTCATTAGAAATCACTGCATTCCGAAGAAGTGCTTTCAGAAAATGACACGTGCATCTTTGGAAACTGATAACCCTCATATGTTACATTTACTCGACTTTCTCTACCAAATCATAAATTTACACACATTATTAATGTGACCGAGATAGCGCCGCGCTAACGTATGAGGCTTACATTCGGGAAGGCCCTTGTTCGAATCCTTGCTTACCCTAGCTTGGGTTTTTCGTGGATTTTCTCTGGTCGGTGAGCAAATGTTGGGTTGGTTTTCCATTAACCATGATTTCCTTTCCATCATTTCGTTTCTACTCCGTTTCCTTCTTGTCTTTCTGGAGTGTTTGTAGGTTTAACGGCGTGTGGCGGTGCCGGACAGATGGCAAGGATGCCTTCTCGAAATTAGTACTCCCCTTAGAGATTAGGGTGCTGCTTGGTCATCGGGTCATTCATTGGCCTCCTTAGGTTTCTCCAGCTTAGAGCTCTTAGGAAGCTCCTTGTCTCTCTATGCCCCCACCCTTCTGGTCAATGGCAGCCACAGTAATGGATAGATGTATCTATAATCATATAAAATGATGGTTCTATCCTCACCATGTTACAATGTGTACATTTTATGTAGCAATTGTTTAAGCAAGAATGTTTCAATATGCCGAAATAATATTCAAATGTTTATTTATGGTGTCTAGGTCTTGCGATGGATAAAGGGATGAAGAGGGAAATCGTTTGTGTGTCCGTTAGCAGATGCTTAATAAAGCTCTAAAATATGTAGCAGCTGCAATGTTTCGAAAATAGCAAACGCTACGAAAAAAGTGACCCCAAAGTGTGCTTTAATCAGTACTTTAGTAATTCTGTCAAGATGTCCTTATTACATATAATTTAATCAAATAAAGAGAACTGCTTTCAAAATTTGACGCATATAGCCTTAAAAACTCATAGCTGGGGAACAATAAATACAGAGCTTGTGGGATCAGAACAAATAGGTGATGCGAAGAGTTAGCATGTCTTGTTTCACATTCAGTAGTCGAGTTCGATTCTTGGTTATGGTCAGTTATCCTGATAACGGTTTTTCTAAGGGGTTTTGCTGAAAACTCCTGTGCAAAAGCACCAATGTCATCATTTCAGCCTTTTCATATGAGTTACCAACATGGTATTAAACTTAAATAAATAAATATGTAGCATACATAATAATATTTGTCTATGTCGAATGTATTAACAATTCTCTTACTCTGAAAAAAAAAAAAAAAACATTTACCGGAATTATAACAGTGCTGCCGGTGTCACGGAATTTCCTCCAACAGGAGGTCTTTCACATGACAGTGCATCTACTCGTACTGCGAATATTAAATTAATCACTTTTGGTGCAATTATTTCATAAACTATATTAGATAGAAGTTTCAAATTTTGAGGGGACATTTTTAAGATATACGTGTACGCAGGAGGCTGACAATATTAAGATTTTTCTATGTAGTTGCTGAGAAATAATTTTTTCTCGTTGTTCCAATTTGTTTCATTAAATTTACTTACAAAATATTTTAGTATTAACTTCTTCTCTTTATTGGACCAAAATTTTAGTCTGTTGTATATAGGATAGTAATTTTTATCCTGTGTAAAATTTTCACCCTTCTAGGTTTAATAGTTTATGAGAAAAGTGCACCAATGTTACTAAAAATGCTATGCCTGTAGAAGGCCTGTATGTTCCTCCTTCACTTTCTATTACTGCTTCTTTTGCAGCTCTCTTCCTTGATTCCTCTGCCATCTTTTTCAGAGATGAAGCAATTTCCTCACTTATAGGTGGAAATCTAGTTGGTGGATGTGGCAGGTTGGTATAGAACACAATGTATTCCTTGCCTGGTACTACTTACCTATATACCTTAGTCTATAAACTAAGAAAACGGGGCGTAACCAGTACGTGCAGTGTGACAGTAAATGACAGATAATACGGCCTTAGAATCTCGAATTAAAAGAATCTGTTACATTCTTATTATATATTTATTAAGCTATTTAAAATGATTAAAACAAAAAATACAAATTTTTGTCGAAATTCAAGTGCACTTACGCACACTTAAGACCCATCGGTATCGCCCTCGTCTGACCCAGGCCGACGTTGCTAGCCGCCTGAAGGACTTTATAATCCCACATTTGTTATGTCTGCGTTAAGTAAACTGTTTATTCTGGTGTTCTAGATCCGAATTTTTTGTTTCCTAGTCTGGCCTTTTTTTATGACTGCATACATCATATATTACTTCTCGTGTCGATATCTTATAAACACTGATACAATCAATATTTTTATGCCACTTTTGAGATAATCAAAAAGAATTATAATATTTTGAGAACGGATAGTTTGGGTCGACAAGTGGCTTTTTTTAAGTCATGCCGAAACCTTGTAAAATACTGAACTTCAATAGCAAGTTCAGAAGATATTTTTAGTTAAATCCTCACAGGATTGTCACGTATGCCTTTTTTCAAAAACCTTTTTACAATACATATTTTCAACATTTATTTTTGGAATACAATATTCCCTCTCCTTCATGAGGTAGAAAATGTGGATATACTAATGGTTTAAGGAAAGTGCATTGTTGGAATATACACTCAAGTTTTATGTAAACAGAGTCAAACTCAAAGGTCTTAACGTACAACCACCACGTCTCTTCCTCAGGTGTGCAAACAGCAGTAAGTAACCACCGTAGGTTCGTTTGGCGTTTGTAGTCATCTCATGATGTTGATAGGCAACCTTCAACATCAAAGACACACGTCCCAATAATACAAAACCTGACCCCTGTGTTAGCCAAAAGGTTACCACGGTAACCGGGTGAAGCTCAAGTTAACATTCTGAAACAAAGCCACTTCAGGATATTAAATTACAGGACTTTCTCAGTAACACCAGGACCACTGAACATTTTTCAGTAATTTAATTTTGAATAACGAATGCTTTCATGATAACTGGGAAATACTTATCATGAGCATTTGAAAAGTAAATTAAATTACCTGAGAAAAATTATAATTAAGAGGTGAATTTGGTAGCATAGTTACAGTTCATTTATGGCATGCATTTTATTTTTTGTATTTTGTGATTTATTATTCTTGTTAATATTATATGGTATAACTTTTTGTATAATAAGTTAGATGACTGGTTATACTGGGAAAACGATTATCCTGCTCTCTTTCTGTAATCTCTGAAGCGGTTTATGTATATGTTTCATCTTCCTAAAATCATACTCTGCTCCACAGGAGAGAAAGTCTCCTGGGCCTGAGACTCAGGGGGGTTGGCGAAGGTTCCCACACCCTCCCTGGACAGGTTTATGACACCCCATGTCAGTACAGTTACAGACGATTCAAAAACATTATGACGTCTTCTACATTTGTGAATGAATCTTCTTGGTTTTAGTGTACAGAGTGAATAGGGCGCATGAGTTTTAACGGTTCTGCTCCTTGTGTAGCAGGCGTTCTCTGCCACACACATTTGCTGTCCTTGGCCCACTGTGTAAGACAGCACATTCCTTTCAGAGACCTTCTTTGCGTTGCTGGACAGTACATTGCTTTATCACATTTTATTCCGAACTTATGTTTAGAATTCACAGATCATCAAATATCGCCATTTTTACAGTATAACATGAATATTTAACATGAAAATGTATAGGAATAGACTTTAAAACAAAACATGTGTACACTCACATAGTTCCTTTACTCATTCTTCTGCAAACTATTCTTTAAACAGTCTATTTTTCTATCTCGTCCATTGTAGAGATAAATTTAGAAATATTTTTTTCCACATACCTCATTATAAGCACAAGGGGTGTAGGAGGATACAATAGGTGTAAGTGAAAGCTAGTTCTTTTAAGAACTGGTCACTATGTAATGGGATGGTAATTTCATACTCTTGATGACTAGAAATAATGACTTGACATCTGAGTAAGGTATTAGATACAAACAAACGAATAACAAGAAATATCTCTGAAATGGTTCACTGGACACACAAAAATATAATGTAAGTTGTGCGTTTGAAGGAGCTATACATTTTTTGTGTAGTAAGAGTTTTTTCTATCTCTTGCACTTTGCCAATTTTGCAAAAGTCAACCAGAATGAAGTGGACTTCTGAGGACTTCTAACATTTAAGTCATGAAAATATCTGAAACATATGGTATTTAAAAAAGAATTGACTCATTTTTGAGAGAATAATAAGGATTCGAAAAAGATTCATTTAAAGGCTAATCTAAAGTGGAGTTTTGATATTATTTTTTAGTTATGTTGAGACATACGTGTACCTTTTTCTGAAAATACTGTTCTTTGTGTGGGTGCAGTAGATCTTGAAACGTATCCAATGAAATCTGATATCTAATTTTTATTGGAATGCAATACCTTCTGTATATACTTGGTAGAGAAATAAAAACAGTTCATTATTACTTCCAACTTCGTGTGATCTTAAGAGAAAGAAGCATACCGCTTAAGAGTTGGTTTTCTAAACATTATGGAAAGTTCAGAGTAAGAATAGGTGAACCTATATCGAAAGAGGACGAAACACATTATCTATTGGTACTGAAAACCTTAGTTGTGAAGTCATTTTCTTGTCATTTATATTTGGTTTTGCAAACGAAATTTTGAGTCACATTAATCTTGCATTTACTTACTTCTGCCAGCTGAAGGACCGTTTATAAATTGTCATAATATTAAGATATAAGAAAGTGGTTTCCAATTATTTTTAGTTAATTAGATAAGATAAAAATATATTATTAAATTTATCGTTATATACTACAAAAATGTCTGTAAATGCTATTGTCAAATTTGGCATTTGCCATTAATGTTCTTTTCGCTTTAATTACTCACTGTTATATATGATCACTTGTAACTTCTTACAAGTAATTAGTGCAGGAATCCAAGCATTCTACAAGTGAGCCGAGTAAGGAAGAATCAGCAGAACAGAACATGCGGTTAGTACAAACAGTTTTCTGGAGAATTCTTTTCATGTTTACAAGGCCAGCACAACTAAAACTGACTACCATGCACATATGAACCGTGCAAACAGTGGATTTGAGAAATACCAAGTGCTAATTTATCCGCATCTTCAGTTGTTGTACAGTTGGACAAACTGTCTCCTGCATTCTTATGAACTTTGCAAAACAAGATCCAAACGAGAGTTGTTTGTGAAAATAACTATACAAGATGACTGAAAGAAAGAAGTCTCAAGAGCGCATTTTTACTTTTTTTATCATCGTTCGCTTGGAAGAAGATTCTTATGCTTCCACGTTGTTGCACCATTTGTAAGGTGAATTATGTTGTTAATTGATGGCAATCAATCGTTCCTCCATACTAGACGTGTATAAACGTAGAGTCAGACTGAAAAATTCAATGCCATAGCCGGGATTTGAACCACGGATCTTCTGGTTTCCGTCCAGCCGCACTACCATTGTGCTACTATGGCCAACGTGCCGATATGACATTAAATTCTCCAACTGACTCATATTTTCCCGGTAAACCACTTAGGAGATCTCATAAACACATGAGACAACTACCTTAATGGCGACTTACTACATGTAAGTACTTTAAGGCCCGGGCTTTATAGTTAACCACTATTAGGTTAATTAATGTAAATTAATTATTCTTTCACACTGGCCGTGTGTAGGCTAAATTGTGGAAACGTAGAGTCAGACTGAAAAATTCAATGCCATAGCCGGGATTTGAACCACGGATCTTCTGGTTTCCGTCCAGCCGCACTACCATTGTGCTACTATGGCCAACGTGCCGATATGACATTAAATTCTCCAACTGACTCATATTTTCCCGGTAAACCACTTAGGAGATCTCATAAACACATGAGACAACTACCTTAATGGCGACTTACTACATGTAAGTACTTTAAGGCCCGGGCTTTATAGTTAACCACTATTAGGTTAATTAATGTAAATTAATTATTCTTTCACACTGGCCGTGTGTAGGCTAAATTGTGGAAACGTAGAGTCAGACTGAAAAATTCAATGCCATAGCCGGGATTTGAACCACGGATCTTCTGGTTTCCGTCCAGCCGCACTACCATTGTGCTACTATGGCCAACGTGCCGATATGACATTAAATTCTCCAACTGACTCATATTTTCCCGGTAAACCACTTAGGAGATCTCATAAACACATGAGACAACTACCTTAATGGCGACTTACTACATGTAAGTACTTTAAGGCCCGGGCTTTATAGTTAACCACTATTAGGTTAATTAATGTAAATTAATTAATTAATTAATTAATTAATTAAATAATAAATAATTAATTTACATTAATTAACCTAATAGTGGTTAACTATAAAGCCCGGGCCTTAAAGTACTTACATGTAGTAAGTCGCCATTAAGGTAGTTGTCTCATGTGTTTATGAGATCTCCTAAGTGGTTTACCGGGAAAATATGAGTCAGTTGGAGAATTTAATGTCATATCGGCACGTTGGCCATAGTAGCACAATGGTAGTGCGGCTGGACGGAAACCAGAAGATCCGTGGTTCAAATCCCGGCTATGGCATTGAATTTTTCAGTCTGACTCTACGTTTCCACAATTTAGCCTACACACGGCCAGTGTGAAAGAATAATTAATTTACATTAATTAACCTAATAGTGGTTAACTATAAAGCCCGGGCCTTAAAGTACTTACATGTAGTAAGTCGCCATTAAGGTAGTTGTCTCATGTGTTTATGAGATCTCCTAAGTGGTTTACCGGGAAAATATGAGTCAGTTGGAGAATTTAATGTCATATCGGCACGTTGGCCATAGTAGCACAATGGTAGTGCGGCTGGACGGAAACCAGAAGATCCGTGGTTCAAATCCCGGCTATGGCATTGAATTTTTCAGTCTGACTCTACGTTTCCACAATTTAGCCTACACACGGCCAGTGTGAAAGAATAATTAATTTACATTAATTAACCTAATAGTGGTTAACTATAAAGCCCGGGCCTTAAAGTACTTACATGTAGTAAGTCGCCATTAAGGTAGTTGTCTCATGTGTTTATGAGATCTCCTAAGTGGTTTACCGGGAAAATATGAGTCAGTTGGAGAATTTAATGTCATATCGGCACGTTGGCCATAGTAGCACAATGGTAGTGCGGCTGGACGGAAACCAGAAGATCCGTGGTTCAAATCCCGGCTATGGCATTGAATTTTTCAGTCTGACTCTACGTTTCCACAATTTAGCCTACACACGGCCAGTGTGAAAGAATAATTAATTTACATTAATTAACCTAATAGTGGTTAACTATAAAGCCCGGGCCTTAAAGTACTTACATGTAGTAAGTCGCCATTAAGGTAGTTGTCTCATGTGTTTATGAGATCTCCTAAGTGGTTTACCGGGAAAATATGAGTCAGTTGGAGAATTTAATGTCATATCGGCACGTTGGCCATAGTAGCACAATGGTAGTGCGGCTGGACGGAAACCAGAAGATCCGTGGTTCAAATCCCGGCTATGGCATTGAATTTTTCAGTCTGACTCTACGTTTCCACAATTTAGCCTACACACGGCCAGTGTGAAAGAATAATTAATTTACATTAATTAACCTAATAGTGGTTAACTATAAAGCCCGGGCCTTAAAGTACTTACATGTAGTAAGTCGCCATTAAGGTAGTTGTCTCATGTGTTTATGAGATCTCCTAAGTGGTTTACCGGGAAAATATGAGTCAGTTGGAGAATTTAATGTCATATCGGCACGTTGGCCATAGTAGCACAATGGTAGTGCGGCTGGACGGAAACCAGAAGATCCGTGGTTCAAATCCCGGCTATGGCATTGAATTTTTCAGTCTGACTCTACGTTTCCACAATTTAGCCTACACACGGCCAGTGTGAAAGAATAATTAATTTACATTAATTAACCTAATAGTGGTTAACTATAAAGCCCGGGCCTTAAAGTACTTACATGTAGTAAGTCGCCATTAAGGTAGTTGTCTCATGTGTTTATGAGATCTCCTAAGTGGTTTACCGGGAAAATATGAGTCAGTTGGAGAATTTAATGTCATATCGGCACGTTGGCCATAGTAGCACAATGGTAGTGCGGCTGGACGGAAACCAGAAGATCCGTGGTTCAAATCCCGGCTATGGCATTGAATTTTTCAGTCTGACTCTACGTTTCCACAATTTAGCCTACACACGGCCAGTGTGAAAGAATAATTAATTTACATTAGACGTGTATAGGCTAGGTTTAGGATTTATAGTCATTGAATTTTTCAGGTTCACTTTATCTATCCAGAACCTTAGCCTATACACGACTAATATGGAGGAACGATCAATTGCCATCAATTAACTTAATAATAATGAAGACCAGGGGCGGCTTCTGAAGGGGGTGGAATGTTTGCGCTACAACCAAAATGCTGGGACTCCCTTTAATGTAATGGCATGTTCCATCTGGAGTTCATTTCGACCTTGTCTAGTGCAGGGGACCTGAGCGCGCTGTATTGTTTGCAGATGCCAAGTAGTTCACTCCCAGATGCAAACCACCGGCAAACAATAGGAAGGTATAGGGCAGGACGAACCTAGGATATGCCGAGGCAAGTAGGGGGGCAATGCGGGGCGTATGGCTGCATGTGGTTGGTTTACCTAGCTGCCAGAGAATAGTGGATGCCTAACCTGCATCTTTCATCACAACAGCGGCATCTATTGCACCCATGTTAAATGTAACCTACGAGCACATATCCACATGGTTTGTACCGTGTTTTGTTAGCTCTGCCTGTTTTGAGTAGTGCACCAGAAATATTTATATAAATACAGGTAACTTGTGTTATAAGAAGAAACAATGAATTCCATAAAGTGTCTTTTAGCACATCCTTTTTCAAACATGACCTTAGAAGAAAAAATTGAACTTAAGCGACTTGGAAGACCCACGCCGAAACTAAACATCACACAGATAGTCAAAACAAAAACAGGATGTTTTAACAGGAACTTTAACAACGATGTATACGATAAATATTCTAGAGTGATTATTAAATGTGAATGTTGTGTTATATGCTGTGAATTACCGTTAACTTGTGTGTAGAGCAGTCTGTAGTGACAGGCTTAAAGAAATTTTGTTACTTTAAAAAATTAAGTTGCATGGATAACTTTGTGAACCACCAATTTTCAGAGCCACCAACCGCCCCTGATGAAGACTGAAAAACAAGTAAGTCGTCGCAAAAAGAGTGTATCTCGAATACGAGGGCCCCTAGCGGTTTTACCGGGAAAACCTACGAGTCAGTTGCAGAATTTAATGTCATGATGGCACGTTGGCTATTGTAGCTTAAAGGTTAAGAACGACCGGACGAAAACCGGGAAATCCGTGGTTCAAATCCCGGCCATGCCATTGCATTTTTCAGGTCGACTCTATCTATCCAGAACCTTAGCTTATACACCACTAATATGGAGTAACGATTAATTTCCATCAATTAACCTAATAATAATGGTTTAACGATGAAACCTGGGAATCCAGTACTTACAACGGTAAGTCGCCGCAAACGGTGTGTATCTCTAATACGAGGAATCCTAGTGGTTTACCGATAAAACATACGATTCAATTTGAGAATTTAATGTTTTGACGGCACGTTGACCGTGGTAGCTCAAAGGTTAAGAGCGACCGAATGAAAACCGGGAGATTCGTGGTTCAAATCCCGCCGATGGCATCGAACTTTTCAGGTTGGCTCTGTGTATGAATTATATTGTATTTTATTCTAGTTCACGTTGTTGCACCATTTAAAAGAAGATTCCTTCGTTGAGAAGTTGCTTGTAGCGAAATGTTCCCATTTTGCATATTAAAAATTTGGATTAGTCGAAAATTATTATTGAATTAATTTAGTAATTTTAAGTTTTGTTTTGTAATTTTTTTTTTAATTTACGTCCTCCAACGTTAAGTCATATCGGACGGTGAATGAGAGGGTGAAATGATGCTCAAATGAGTCCAGGGTCCATAGAGCTTAGAGTTACCCGACATTCGCCTTTCAGGATAAGGGAAAACCCCGGGAAAACCTTATCCAGGTAACTCACCCTGACCGACATTCGAACTCGGGACCTCTTGAACGTGAGGCTGACATGCTACCATCTACGCTACCGAGGTGGGCGTTATTTTGTAATTGTATGCTTATGACGATCAATTTTAAAGGTCTTATTGTAGTAGTTTATTTGTAGCTATTTAAATTTCGTTTGTCCCGTCTTGATCACAATCGGTGCATGGAACTTTTACCTCAGAGTCGTGCTCTCGGAATAATGTGAGATTTTGTGATGAATTTTTCGAAATGATTATTAATAAAATTCTTTGTCCATTATATTTTACATTGCGATCACTTAATTCTCAAGAAAATCACAATTTACATAAAACTCTTCCTATACATTCACTCTTCATAAAACACAATTTAACCTCTCACACGATGCTTACAGAACGATTTTTTTTTTCGTTGTCCTGGGTACCAATTGTTTTCTTACAATTTTTAACATTTATGGCGTACTCTATAAGGTGTATTTCTTTTACACAGTCGCCACATTCACAGTAATAATATCTTAACTTCTTTTATTAAATTTCAACTTAACTTTAAAATAACACAAATAACATCATAAAATAAACAATGTTTATGTCCGGAGCCGAACAAAAACAACCGTTATACGTTTATCCTGGGCTGTGAGCCACTTGGGCTGAGGTGAAACTAATGGATAGGGGACAAAGGAGTAACAGGTGACCGAAACAGGCTGGCTGAGTTTTGTAAATGTGTCAAGAAGAGAGAAAATAAACTGGTAAACAACATCGATAGCACTGTCATTTGGCTGTTACGGCAGGGATTTGAACCCGAGGCCTGCATCTCCAACTGGTGTTGGAGTGCTCAAGGACAGGAGGGAGGAGCGGCCGGAAGGAACTCCAATGAACTGAGCAGAGCTCTCCGGTCGTTGTACTCTTATCGATAACAAACCCCGTTAATTATATAACACTGCTTCTTCATTCATGATCTGTTCCGGAGCGGGAAGAGATTAAACCGTCATGTGATCTACTACACATACTATCTACAGCGAGGATTTCAAACTTAACAATACATATGATGACTTTGAAATTCTATTCTCTTTACATAGTCAAGACACAGTGACTTCCCATTTGAAAAAAAGGATTTAAATATAGAAACACATAACAAAATACGGAACTTGTGAGATAGACTGACCGACTTAATGAGGGCAATTCTCTTGTCCAACAAGTACGGATTATCTTACGTTGATAACCTCGTACATAAGTTAATTTATTCATAATTTTAAGGTTTGGTTCCATTAACATTCAGTATTTTCCTGTTAACGGCAGAGCTCCATTTTCTTGCAGTAATTTACTGCTCCCGTCCTGGCAGTACTTCACTTGCTGCATCTATCAACCTGCCGAAATGACTTTTACAAAAATGGTTAGTCTCTTTTTTTTTTACGTCCTCCAACGTTAAGTCATATCGGACGCTGATTGAAATGTGTGATATGATGCTCAAATAAGTCCGGGGTCCATGGAGCTTAGAGTTGCCTGATATTCGTCTATCAGGATAAGGGAAAAACCCCGGAACAATCCTCATTCAGGTAATTCGCCCTAACCGAGATTCGAACTCGGGACTTCCTGAACATGAGGCAGACACGCTACCATCATCAGCCGAGGCGGGCTGGTTAGTCTTGTCATGATTTTATACGTCTGCTTCCGTTTCACTTCTGTCTTGCGATCAAGAGGTTCCGAGTTCCAATCTCGGTCAGGATGAGTTATCTAGTTAAGGCTTTTCCACGGGTTTCCTTTATCCTGAAATATAAATGTCGAGTAACTCTAGGTTCTATGAACCATGGGCTCATTTGGACATCGTTTCATTTATCGTACGATATGATATAACATTGGAGGGTATTAATTTCAATAAAAAAGAGTACAAAAATACGATTACCAGCTCTTCTGTGTTTAAAGTCTTCATCTTGTATATCAAGGAAGTTGAAGATTCAAGTTTCATTTCTCGTATCAACAGATCAAATGTAATATTTTGGTCAAAACCAATAGAGCCATGTTTGAGAAAAATAAAGTAATTTTTGGATGCAAAGAATAATTTTAGTGGACAGTTCTTAAAAACTGTTCCTGGAAAACGATATATTCAAATATGAATCGAATTTGCTATTAATTTGTGTCTTACAACAAAGCGACACTTCCATTTCAAAGTTAAATTTGAATTTTGAACATCAGAGAACAAAAATGATTGGAAGCAGTTTAAATGCCTTTTATACGACCTCTTGTTGGTTTTCATGAAATTTGACAAAGAAAAGAATCACTACATTACTAAATAAATAAATATTGAAAATATAGGGGATGAAATTAATTATTATCAATTACACAGCTCAAATATTTTGAGAGAATTCTTATACATTTACGAAATTTGTCAAGGCCTACAAAACATCCTTTTAAACTCTGATTCTGTCTGAATAATCATCAATTAAACTGGATAACTATTAGCAAATTACAAGAGGAAACCTCAGAAAAGAGAAGAATTGAGGAGGCTGGGCTATCAATGACACATCTGTCCTTGAGACAATATTATTTCTCGCCACTTGTAGTTGTGACGTAAGCAATGTTTTCGGTTGTGAACTGCCCCTTGATTCACTTTCACTGCGACAACGACCCTATTTCCTGGGGTTGATCACCTCGCCAGCCGTAACTCCGTCCTTGGAGGAGAAGAAGCTCTCTATTTAAAAATTGACACACAACAAAAGAAGGTAAAGGGGAGGGGACGAGAAGACTATTTCTGTTTGGTCGTCGGCGCCTGTCCCGTCTTCACTTCCTGTGTGCATCAGCCACGATATCCTCCCCGCCTGGTCTCTAGGCAACACGACCATAACCTGCGTACAGGCTTTGTCCACATTTACACAGGTACGCCACTAATCTTTATAGAAAATAATGTTCTGAAGAATATTTAAACGTTCTTTTGAATGACAGACGACAGCTTCAAAATAAAAGTAATTTATAAACAAAATCTCACTTCTATAAAAATAAAACCCAATTGGATATTTCAGAGGCACAAAATGTAGTTAGTGAACATTAGTTCACATTATTACAAAAATGCTGGAAGTCAGTATTTAGTCGGGTACCCTTTAACTTTAATTATAGCCTCTAGTCTTCTTGGTAAAGAATGGTCAAATTTTTCAATCTCTGTGTTTGGTATTTTTGGTTTCATTCTGCAATAAGAGGCGTTTTCAGTGTTTCTTTGTTGGAAACTGTCCTTTTCTTTATTCGTTTTCCCAGGATGTTCCACAATTGTTCGATATGATTATTGGGGAGGGATATGAAGCTCTTAGGAACATTATAACGTAGTCGCAGTATGCTTTGGACCATAAACATCCAGTATTCTTGGGGGACCGTTCTCTCGACACTGGTACTCAGCGCTTGCTTCAGAATGCCCATAAGTTCCTGTGACCCATTATTCGATCAATAATATGCAGATTGCCGATACCTGACACGCCGATGCAACCCCAAACAAGAATTGCTCCCCCATCATGTTTCACCTTGGGAATTAAAAGTTTTGGCTCCAGTTCAGTATTTGTTTTCCTCCGCAATTTGCGACAGCAGTCCGAGTCAAATACTAAACAGCTCTCAGTTTTACCCAGAAGACTACGGTACTTTCAAACAAATTCGATGCTTTTTCTCCCGTTCTGTGAGCTGACATAGAACTTCTTCGTGGTACTCTGCCGTTATATCCTTGATTATTGCAAATAGCTATTACAGTGCTTGCTGAAACAGTAATATCTGCGCTCCACAGCTCAGTAACAATCTGGAGAGAAGTCATTCCGGGATTCTGTTTTATGCAGCGAAAAATACTGCTCTCATCTCTAGCCGTGAGGACTTTAGATCGACCACTTGTAAGTTTGTTTAGGACAGATTTCCTGGTTTCTACCCTACCAATGATGCTATGTAGGGTTGACCTTCCTACCGTCTGCGATATCTCGGGAGAGTTTATTGTGCAGTCTAAATATGATGTTTATCTTTTCAACAGTCGTTTCACTCCTTTTTGAGCCCATTTCACTTTATTTCCGCAAACCACTGAGCTTGATATCGGTCTGTGCACGAAAGTCAGTTATGTGAAACAAATGAATGCAGTCTACTCAGAAAGAACAGGCAGCACCTTTGGTGTACGAATACTTTTTGTGCCTGAATTACCTTTGCTTTTATAAAAGTGAAACATTGTTTATAAATTATTTATATTTTGTTTTAATAAATACAACCTACCAATCTAATAAATATCGTTATATCCTTTGAAAATTCTTCAGAATATCAACCCTCATTGAGAGTTCTGTAGTGAACGAATACTTTCTGTTCTAACTGTATTTCCAACAATACGTGTAGACAACTTAGGATGACATTTACCGCAAAATTATTTCTATACTGTACCCGTCTTAAGAAACACACATTTTTTTTTTTTTTTTTTTTTTTTTTTTTTTTTTTTTTTTTTTTTTTTTTTTTTTCCATTTCGACGCTTGTCACTCGAATGCTCGGCATCGTCCGTCTCGAGTTCTTTCAGTGCAGTCCATTCGTCGAGAGAAGCAGCATTTTAGACCGGTTGCGCCAGTTCTTCAGGGCACGAGCACGTGGACTGTAAAACGCGTGCTCTGGAGTGTGCCCATAAAGGAAGCAGCAGCCCGGCGAAGCAGCGCATTCTCTCTACGCAGCGTAGCCTGCGCAACAGCCTTCTTCTGCAGGCACAGCAGCGCCTGCCCTCTTCCAGCCAGCAGAACCTTCTCCTGCACTGGCAAGCAGCAGCAGCCCAGCCAACCCTCTCCTAGCAGACTTGCTAGAGCTAACGCGTCGAGCAGCAACTCCAGAGTCCAGAGGAACACAGTACTTGGGACCGACAGACAGACAGACGAAACTGCAGGCCCACAAGGTCAAAGCCAAGGGTCCCGACTTAGGTTGGGACCCGGGGTCCGCCCCAATCGGCGCGTGTAACAGCGCTCGACCCTCTGTGGGGAGCCGGATGGCACCTGCTACAGACTCAGACAAGCCAAGTACCAGCCGCCAGGTAAGTCCTGACGAGATGACTAGTAGAACCTCTGCATCCTCATCCTCTTCCGGCCCACGGGTGAACCTCGTGAAGGCCAAGGCCCAGGCACAAAAGAAACAGAAGAAGGCCTCCCGCCTTCTTAACCAAGGGATAGCTGTCCCGATCTCTCCAGTCCCCAAACCAGGGAGCTCCAACACCATCACCCCCCTCCAGGGCGCCTCAACTCCCCTACCGGAGAGCGACACAGACGCCGAAGGCTTTGTCACCGTGCAGGGAAGGCGCAAGAGGCCCTCCGGTTCGAAGCCGGAGGGTGCTGCTCCCGGCACCCCTGCAGTGCATGCGGACGCCAAGAGCTCCCGCACACAAAAGGCGGCCAGAATCCCGCCAATTGTGTCGGACCCGTTCCCCAACCACATAAAGGTTATGAGGGAACTGAGGGCCAAGCTCCAGGCTAGCTTCCAGGCCACCCGTTTTCCAAGTCGGGTGATCCTAAAGACCACGACCCCGGAGGACCATGAAGCCGCCAGGGGGGTGCTGCGCGAAGCGGGGATAGAATTCCACACGTTCTCGCTGCAGCGACCTAACCTGGTGCGCAGAGTCATCCGAGGTCTCGGATCTGACACCGACCCAGAGGACATAAAGGTGGGCCTGGCGGAAGAACACGGCATTACGCCGCGTACCGTGGTCCAGCTGACCAAGCAAGTCCGCGAGGAAGGCAAGGAGCCCGTAAGGACTCCCATGCCACTATTCCTCGTAATAGTGGAGAAGGAGGGCGAAGGTCTTCCCAAAATTGATGAGGTGTCCCACCTCTATAACACCAAGATCAGAATCGAACCGTACCATGGCAGAGAGGGGCCAGCCCAATGCTACAGGTGCTTGGGCTTCCACCACTCGAGCCATGCGTGCGAGAGGAAGACCGCCTGCATACGATGTTCAGGCCCTCACCACGTCAACGAATGCCCGAACCCCAGAGAGGAGAAAAAGTGCGCCAACTGCCGAGAGGCCCACATAGGCATCTACGGCGGCTGTCCCGCTAGACTGCGAATAGTGCAGGCAAGACAGGGCAGGAACGCAAACAGGGAGCCAGCACAAGTTCGGCCTGGAGTCAGTTTTGCCCAGGCGCTGCGCAAGCAGGAACAGCTGCTGCAGCAGGCCGAGGCAAGCCAGATTCCGGCAGCGACCCAGCCAGTAAGCTCTGGAACTACCACCAAACAACCACCAGCTGCATCTGCAGCAAAGCCACAGCGGCCTCCTCGCCAGAAGAAGGCCACCGCAGCCCGGCGGGAGAAACCGCCGGCAACTGCGGCAGCAACGGCCGGGCAACCAGCCCAAGAACCTGCGGGGAGACAGAGCGGCCCTGCCGCCACTGCTCTCCCCCCTCCACCAGCTCCAGCTGCAGTGGCTTCAACAGCCAATGAGGGAGAGGCACCCCTCGCTACAACACCTGCGCCGATTTGGGACACTGGCGTCTCAAACGAGGACTTAGCGGAGTTCCATGAGCTTTCTGCCTGGTTCGCCGAACTGATTCATCGCTCCCTCCCCATTCTGAGGCGCTGCAGGGAGCAACTGACAGATCCCCGCATCCCTGCTCTGCAAAAGCACAGCATTCTGCAACAGACTGCACGGCTCCTCTTCCCTGACTCCAGCTCGTAAATGGCGTTGAGAAGAACTCAGCGAACATTGAGAGCCGCGTTCTGGAACGCAAACGGAGTCCGGGAACAGAGACCGGGCATCTTGGAGTTTGTAAGTGACCACGGGATTGACCTCCTTATGGTATGCGAAACGCATCTGTATGCTGGTGTACAATTTAACCTGCCAAGTTACGCCGTCCACCGAGCCGATAGAGTCGGCCGGCGGGGCGGCGGTACAGCTATATTCATAAAAAATCACATCACCCATACTCCCATTACCATTCCCCCGCTTCAACATTTGGAGGCGACCGCCATAAGGCTCTCCTTGGGCGGTTCAGACCTAGTGCTTGTGGCGGTGTATGACCCGCCCAACCATCCCTTCTATGAAGCGGATTACAGGGCACTCCTAAACCTAGACCACCGAGTGTGCATAGCCGGTGACTTCAATGCCAAACACCCAGGATGGAACAGCCGAACCCAGAATGATAGGGGAAGGAGCATCTACCGCTTCATCTGCGGAGATCCAACCCTTCATGCGCATGGCCCGCGGGGTCCAACGCACTTCCCGCCTCGTGGCAGGGCGGACGTCATAGATTTCGCAATCACCAAGAACATTCCATTTCATCTGGACCTCACGGCGGTGAATGCTCTGGATTCTGACCACAACCCAGTTGTGATCAATTCAGACGTTACCGTCGCAGCTCTGGCAACGGCTGACTGGGTGGATGAAGTCGACTGGGATGCCGCCATTCTTCACATCCAAAACTCCGTGGAAGCCTGCCCTCGAATCGACTCTGTGGAGTCGCTCGAGGCGGCAGCCAGGGAGTTCTCCACATCCATCCTCAACGCGGTCCGTGCTCACACACACCGCATCCCAATAGACACGCCAAACCCCACAGATATCCCAGGACCCATCAAACAACTCATAAGGGCTAAAAACGCCGTAAGAAAGCTGTGGCAGAGATTTCGCCATCCCAGGATAGGAGAAGTACACCAGAGGTTCAAATCCCTGGCAAGACGACTCCTAAGAGCACACCGCAAAGAGGCCTGGGAAAACATGTTAAGGCAAACCAATCTCCAGGAGAGAAAACCATGGCGAATAGTCCGTAGCCTGCGGAAAGACAAAACCGTACACCAGCACCCCCTACATAGCCCTAGAGGTCGACTCGTCTACGAGTCGAAAGAAAAGGCAGAGGCGCTAGCAGATTATCTGGAGGCTCAGTTCCAACCCAGGGTAGAGCCAATGGACGATGACCATGCTGACCTCGTGGAACAGGTGGTGGAGGACTTCCTAGAAGCTCCGCCCCCTGACCACGAGGAGTTCCACATTCCCATCGTTACCCCTAGAGAGTTAGCGACCACGCTTAACTCTCTAAGAACCAACAAAGCACCTGGGCAGGACCGTGTGACAGCGGAAATGCTCAAGCACCTTCCACGAAGAGCCGTGATTCACTTAACCCGGATTTATAACGCGTGCCTATACATGCGCCACTTTCCAGCTATCTGGAAGGAGGCGCGCGTGGTGTGCGTTTTAAAGCCGGGGAAAAATCCGGTTTTTCCTTCCAGTTACCGATCAATCAGCCTTCTCCCAGTTTTATCGAAGGTATTCGAAAAACTGCTCCTCTCCCGGCTCCTTCCTCATCTGGAGGAAAGGGGCCTAATCCCGGAACACCAGTTTGGCTTCCGTTCTGGCCACTCCACGACCGAGCAGCTACTGCGGGTTGCCGAGAAGGCCTCCCTGGGTTTCCAGGAAAGGTCTAAAACGGTAGCAGTGCTGCTCGACGTGGAGAAGGCATTCGCCACTACCTGGCATGAAGGACTCATTTACAAACTCCTGGAGCATGAAATTCCCCGTCCATACATTTCCTTGGTGGCCGGTTTCCTCGGAAACCGAAGCTTCCGAGTAAAGATGGAGGGGAAGCTGTCCACCGAGCGGCCCATTGGCGCTGGAGTACCGGAAGGCAGCGTGCTGTCGCCGGCGCTCTTCGCAGCTTACATGGCCGACATCCCAACTCATCACAACACCCAAACCTGTCAGTATGCGGACGATCTCATGATCTTCGCAGTCAATAGGAATACACGGTACAGCTTCCGGCAAATCCAAACCCAGCTCCGGGCCATTGGCGAATGGAGCGCAAAATGGCGAATGGCAATTAACCCGGAGAAGAGCTCTGCTATTCTCCTGGCGAAAACCATAGCCAACCGGTTGCAGCAGAACTTCGTTTTACGGCGCCGTCGAATCCCTTGGGTGCAAACGGCGAAGTATCTCGGGGTGACGCTGGACCGTAAGTTAACTTACGTTCCGCACGTCAAGGGCAAGGTCCAGCTGGGGCACGTCGCACTCCGGAGCCTATACCCTATCTTCAGATCAACCATGCCGATCCGTCTCAAACTCCAACTGTATCGGGCGATCATTCCGCCTATGATTCTGTACGGCTGTGAGATCTGGGGAACAGTGGCTAATACCACTTTCGTCAGACTCCAGACGCTGCAGAACAAGGCACTACGCATCATCTACGATACAGGCTGGAGATTCCCGGCTCATATCCTACATGAGCACTCCCAGATCCCGTACATTGTCGACGTCATTCGCGAGAGGGCACGATCAATGTACGAGAAAATCCAAATTCACCCCAACCCCTTAGTGAACTCCCTGGGAAGGTATGACCCGAGAGATCAAAGGCGCTTGCCGTCCTTCAGACTGCCGAGAGACGTCCTGGGACCCCTTAGGTAACCCAAGGAAAACCGCAGATGTCTCTGGGAACAACTTCTACGCCAAAGGACAAGCGCTACACAACCCGTATCCAAAACGGGGCAAAAAACTAATTCGTGTCTCCCAAAAAGGGAGAACGATTAAGTACAGCTGCCCACGATAAAGAGGGGCAACCCATTCCAAACCTATCCAAAATTTCAAACAGTAAACAAATTCAAACACCCCAGCAGAACATGGATCTACTAGTTCATTTCGCAGGTTAAGCCGCAAAGCGGCTAGGTACTGCGGCATATGACACCCGGACGGGGAAAGCCCCGCCCGACTAGGACTACCTCTGGACCTCTGGAAGAAACACACTTTTTGTATTACTTCGCGCGCACGTACACAAGCAGGACAGACTACAGTGACACTTTCGCCCATGTTATAACAGATTACTCATCTTCAAGCAAATTCTCCGCCCTGCACTAACGTACGCATGTACAGTCTGGGGAGCTGCAGTAAAATCCCATCTTCACAAACTCCAAGTCCTACAGAACCGTTCGTTACCTTCGGATAGCAACAACTGCCGATTGGTACATCCTAAATGATAACATCTATTCTGACCTTTCCTTCCCAAAAATCACCGACTATATCATTAGTTTATCCTATAGATTTTACAGCAAACTCCGTTCCAGCTTGGACAGCCTCATCCGAGGCCTGGGGTAATATGATCTTTACCCCGGCGAAATCTATAAGCGACCCAGACTAATGCTAGCCTCACCACAAGCCATTACAGAACTTACCCTAGCTCCAAATACTAAATCCAATCACCAATGAAGTAAATCATTAGCCATATCACCACCATCTACCCACAGTTATCTCTTTAAATGCACACTACCATGCCAGTAAGGGACAATGTACCCAAATGGCAAAATGTCGAAGGCCCCTTCTCTGAGGAGGAGGTTCACCCTTTTACGACACCACTGCTGCTGCCATCATATTACATTCAAACAAGTTGTATGCACAAGAGTAACTTACCAGTAGGTTTTGTTTTGTAAGTTTTGTTCGTGGAAATTGTTCACAGGAAAGTGTGTTTCTTTGGACGGTAGGAGTATACGTAAACCGCCCGCCTCGGTAGCGTAGATGGCAGCATGTCTGCATCACGTTCAAGAGGTCCCAAGTTCGAATCTCGGGCAGGGTGAGTTACCTAGATAATGTTTTTCCGGGGTTTTCCCTTATCCTTCAAGATGAATGTCGGGTAACTCTAAGCTCCACGGACCCTGGACTCATTTGAGCGACATTTCACCCAATTCATTCACCGTCCAATATGACTTAACGTTGGAGGACGTAAATAACAAAAAAATAATAATTATTAAAAAGAATTAAAAATAAAAATATACCTTTTTAAGTTAATGTAAGTAAAAGCAACAAAAACTAAATAAAAATAAAATAAAATGTATTTCACGTAAAAATTAATGTAGTAGAGTCTCTTTAGTTAACTGGTGTGCAGTCGGCCGCTGACTTTGACGAACCCTTATAATCGTTTTACAACACCGACCCTCCTTCTCCCAGTCTTTTCTGCAAGGTTGCCACCTTTCTCGATACCTCATGGGTATCGTACGAGGTTTCGTCTAAATAATCTTATGTCCATTACATATATCGCCAAGCTACAATTCTACGGATTCCATAATAACCTTTAACTTATTTAAAGTGCGGTATTTGAAACCCAGCTCCTTTAGGAGACCGCGCAATGTGCAGTGCCCATAAGGAAAATCACAAATTTCTTGCAAATGTGCAACCAATTCGTCTAAGGTGGGCGCTCTCCCTTTTGCATAGAATCTATAAATTTCTCGGCAAATTAAATCTCACGTGAAATTATCTACTTTAGAGAAACGTTTCCTTTTGTTTTCACACTTGATCGGTGTCTTTGGTATTCCTTTCGTCACAATATTTCTTACTGTATTTCAGTGAATACCCAGAATTTATCATCAGGTTCATTGCACGACCCCTTATCAAGATTATTTCTCAGCACATATTTATATGTGTTCAAAACAAGCGCTTGAATTTGCTTAGAAACAGTTCCCGTTATAACTTTGTTTTTTTGAGGCTTTTCCAGTAATATAACTCGGCCCAGTTATTCACACTATTGTCTTCACTTTTATTTTTTTCACTTGACTGAAAGTTATCTACTACTTCATCTATAGTTACCACTGCATTTCCCTCTCCACGTCGTGGCACCCAACGAATTTCTGCATGTAATGAAACAGATCAACTGGGAAGTTGGAACTTTGGCATGGCAACTGAGACTCCACGTGGAGTAGACATGCGACTGTCACTTCTAGAAAATCAGGTTGCTATTGGTCCTCAACGACAGTGTTCAATTTCTGAAGTGTGGAGATAGATTTATGACGGTCATTAGACGGCAGGAGGGTCAGGTCCCTTTGAGGGGCTAACTGCACACGCGTTCACTAGACAGACTTTAACATCGGTTAAAATATTTGTTCATTATGTTGAAGTATTAGTAGTAGTATTTATGACTAAATCTGCTGAGAACATGCGTGCATAGTAAGAAGGTAATGACAGTACCAAAGAAAAGGAAAACTGTCCACTTTAAGCACCTTCTGCTTAAGTGTGTATATTTCAGTCAGCTCGTGCAGTAAACCTCTTTGTTTAGAAATGTAGTAGATTTCATGGAACTGCTAGAGGGGGTCGGACTTGCGAGTCAGTGTCCCATCTCGTCTGTTCTCTCTCTCTCTCTCTCTCTCTCTCTCTCTCTCTCTCTCTCTCTCTCTCTCTCTCTCTCTCTCTCTCTCTCTCTCTCTCTCTCTCTCTCTCTCTCTCTGTGTGTGTGTGTTTGTGTGTGTGTGTGTGTGTGTGTGTGTGTGTGTGTGTGTGTGTGTGTGTGTGTGTGTGTGTGTGTGTGTGTGTGTTTTGCATTTGGGACATTTTCGCCATCCAAGATCTAAGAAAATGGTGGAGGCAAATTATGATTTGCTTTTGTTGAACACATGATTCATTTGTCCTTTAGATGTTCCGGCGTTATACATTTTCGGAGACCATTTTAGACCCCTTTGCATTATTGTTGATAATTACAAAGAACTCCTCCTTACGTAGTACATTTTATTCATATTGTTTATGAAAAAGTAAATTTAACATTATCTTTGAATTAGTAAAAATGAATTATGGTAGATAAAAAACTGTCCTGCGCCGTGGCGTGGCGGGCTAAGGCAGCATGCCTTGGTCCCTGGCCAGAGAAAGCGGCCCGGGTTCGATCCACCCATGGGGTGCAGATTTTAAGTGGTGGACAACATGGCGCTGGGGTGGGTTTTCTCCGGGTCCTCCGGTTTCCCCCGCTATCTCATTCCACCGGTGCTCCATCTTCATCTCATGTATCAGTATCACCGCCTGCGGTGCCGTATGTAGTAAAAGCGGGTGTTAAACACTACACACACACAGATTTTAAGTCCAGGGTATAGAACCGGTGCCCATTCAGTACGTGAGGAAAGTGAGGAGCTTACGATATGTAAGCGGCCTGTCACGGAAACCAACGTTCCGGCTGGGGGATGCCGAGATGTGACCACATCTTCCCGTATCGGTATGATGATCGCCCACCTTACCTTGCGTAAGTGGGCGTGAGGCCGGCAGTCGGTTGGCAGGCCTTGGCCCTCTTAGGGCTTTCGCGACAGGGTTAATTATTCATTAGATGAAAAACTAGTTTGTACCAAACTGCATATCCAGTGTGAATGCACGTAAAGTTAAGCGATAGAGGCAAAGTCATAGGGAGGGTTTAGTAAAGAGTGACGTCAGCTCGCACTGAACATGGCTTCACCCGGCTGTATGTAGTTGCCGTAGGGAAAAAGATAAAATAAAATCTGCCTAAAACGGACTCATTATATACCGGAAACCTGGAAAAACAGAAGATAAATTTCGGAACGGAGCTATTTCCCATATAAAATTATAATCTAAGGCGGAAAACTTCCTAACACGGAAATGGAAACATTTTTCAGAAACCGTTTGCACAAATAACCTGATCAAAACGGATTATTTTATGTGTAATGGGCTACAGCATATGTATTTTAAAGAGTGGAATAAATTTGAGGATTTCTATGCTTGCAACGAAGTTCCATGAAGCACAAAGTCATTTTCGAGAAAAAGGGAAAATAAATCATTAGCTCTCTCAACTCTCTTCCAAAACACATGGTAATGTTCTCAAGTTGTTCTCGGGCAGCAAGCCGGGTGAAAAGACGATTAGTATTGATCTGTGCTTCATAAGTCGACGGATTTCCATTTTAAGACCGGTTTCCAAGAGGAGCTGAACTAAAATCCAGTATCACGACTAAGCGTGCCCCTCTCGGAGCAAATGACCAAAGCCTCCTTAAAACAATGCTGACAGAGCATTGTTTTGATAACGACCATAGAGCCAACTTTCGGGAGACGACCATCTTGGCAAAATGCAACAGTTACTGGGAGCGGAGAGTTAAGGAGGCTTTGGCCATTTCCTCCGAGAGGAGCACGCTTAATCGTGATGCTGGATTTCAGTTCAGCTCCTCTTGGAAACCAGCCTTAAAAATGGAAATATGTTGACCTAAGAAGCACAGGTCAATACAACTTGATAATAAAGTTAAGTAGTTACGTTTCTTTGACCCACTTATTTTTCTATATTCACGCCATCTCCTGAACTGATATTTAATTTACTGAAAACAGTCTTTTGTTCAGTAATGCGAATTTTTATAGTGTTCTGTCTTTGTTTATAATTGTGTTATATCCAGTGATTCATTTGTGTTTATAACATTTAATAAATATCCCGATGATGGGAGAGATACCCACTCCCTAAACGTCAATTTGCAATCGTCTTTTCACCTGGCTTGCTTCCCGAGAACAACTTTACCGTATTCGTCGTCAGGAAAGCTTCAGGTCTCATTTTACACATGGTAATGGTACAACTATTTTGCAATGTGTTCAATCTCAGTTTCGTTGTTACAAGTGATCAAGTACAAGTGGAAGAAAACTATGATTTTAAAAAACATAGTTTGTATGCACAAATTCTGTAAAATGAGCTCTAAACGCAAGACATTATCACTGGAGGAAAAAATTAAATAATTAAGGTTATTGAAGAGGACGGAAAGAACGCCCAGCTGAAGAATTAACTGTATTGTTTAAAGGGGGGAAAGTCAGATTTATGAGATTTTGAACAAATTAAAATTAAAATCGATTGGTTAAAGAAACAGCAGCGCATTTAAAATGCATCAGACAATCTACAGAGTATGGCGAATGCTGTGTTCGAGTGGTATTTTATTGCACACGCTAAAGTAATTCCCATTTCTGTACCATTGCTTCAGACTCAATGGTACAAGAATTGCAGCAAAGTATAAAATAAAATGTACTGAATGAAACATAATTTTAAATGCAGTATTATTTGCTGATGATCAAGTGATAATGTCCCACTCAGAAGGTGACATGCAAAGAACAGTATATAGTTTAAGCAACATAGCGGAAACATATAACCTTTCAATCTCAGAACACAAAACTAAAGTAATGACTTTTAGAGGAAAGAACAACATAAGAGCAAAAATAGTTATAAACAATAAAATAATAGAACAGGTTAATAGTTTTAACTATCTAGGCTACACAGTAGCAGTAGCAAATAACAACAAGGATATTGTGACTTTGTTGGTTCATAGAATTAAAAGTCCAATTTGCCGAAATACTAAATGTTCTTTATTTTCGTAGCAATACACTGTTCAGTTCTCACGTAACAACATTACATCACATATACTACACCACACAATCTACCAAGGCCGATGACAATAACAAACAACGTTTCTGATCAGCTCTCGTTACAACAGACTCGTTACACACAACTGACTCATCACTAGCCATGGCTTCTTTTTATACACCCATTCATGAATCACTAGATTTTTCTGGAATAAACAAGGCACCTAATGACGTAATCTGAATATTCTATCACCTTCGAGAAATGTGACACCCTCTCTGGGCCGGCAAGTGTTTCACCTCTGTGATAAACTATCCGTCTCTTGCCTATCGGCGCTAACGTTAATTGTCGGCGCTTTGTGAACGCTAGCCACCTATCAGTTCCTTTGTGTACACTAGCCGCGCGATGGTAAACTGATTATGCAAGCCCGTGAAACATTATCCGCCGTTTGTTTTTCTATTTGTGCCAAAACTTTTATGCCTGTTGCCGCGACACTATGGAGGTGTAATTAAACAGATTCAATCAGATGTGTGGGACTATAATAAGAACGCTGAAAAGGAAAACACGAAAGGAAACACAGATGAAATTTTATAAAATAATGGCAGTTCCAACGTTAATATACGGTTCCGAAATATGGACACTGGCACAGAACCAACGCAAACAGCTAGAATGGCAGAGATGAGATTTTTGAGAAGCGTGGCAGGCTATAAACGTAAGAAACGAAACAATAAGAGAAGAGCTTGGGATTATTAATTTAAACAGTAAAATAATAAAGAACAAAAATGAATGGAAGAATCATATTTTAAGAATGGACGCGGAACGACTTCCAAGAAGAGTTTTAAATTATATGCAGAAGGGAAAGAGAGATGTGGGACGCCCAGCTCTACGCTGGAAGGATCAGTAGGCTCTTGAAGAGAACGGAAAGGGTCACAGAGTCCAATCCTTGAAGAGGATGATGATGATGATGATGATGATGATGCTTAAGACTAAAGCTTTATAAACAGCAACAAAATTAGGCAAAGACAATTTCAGAGATTGCAGTGGATGCCTCGAGAGTTTCAAACATCACAATAACATTGTTTTGATTGCTGTGAGTGATGAAGCAAATGATGCTAATATGCAGACAGTTGCAGATTGCAAAGGGAAAGTTGAAAACAGAGAGAAACTAGGCTAATAGCTACAAGTTTTTATTGTATGTAAGTTGAAAATATAGTACATAATACATATGAGCCCATTGTTATTTACACTTCATTCTATATTCTTTCTTCCATGTAAAGCTGTGTGTCTATTTCGTAATTGCTTTGCATTCAAACATAACCTTCTACAAGACGGAAACCTGAGTAAACGGAAAATAAATGCTGGAACGACCCCGTTCCGTTTTAGAGAGGTTTTACTGTAGTTTGATGCAGGAAAGAGAGCACACATCTGGTTTTAATAACACAACTAGCATGTACAGTTGTATGATCGGCACTGCCTGTCCTCCCGTTTAGAGTATATGATTTATGTTTTGTTTACAACACTAACCTCCAACAGCAACATATACTCGTCTTATCAGAAAAACATGCTTTGAAGTTTACTGCTGCAGTAAACCGTTCACCTGTAAGGTAGTTGTAAATGGCCGTAAACAGTTTTTGTTGGCGCTTCGTTTGACCTGGTTTCCATGACAACGCACAGTAGGTGTTCCCTATATATACACACACACACACACGGAACAACTGCAAGCAAGTTGCTATGGCAACCACATTCAGAATTTGTTCCAAGATTTCGATACTGTGCGAGGCGGACGCCAGCGTACTCGGGATGTGGGTGGGGAGGATGAATGAGATAGACGTTGACCTCTTGGAAGTGAGGGGCAAGGCGACTGTCAGCTTGGTTTGACATCGCAGCTCAATACCAGACTTGGGTTCCTTGAATAACCTGGACGCTAGGGTAGATTCTGAATTTCGCTTTGTGAGTAGAGCCATTCCCGCTTGTATCTGATTTTGGATAAATGACACTGAAATGTACAACGGAAGACCTCCGCACTAGTGATCGTATATATCCTACGTTCTGATTCAGAATCACTAATGTTATTGAAATTCTACAAATATTAAATGATTTAATATTAATTTATTCATTAAAGATGTTTTCATACAGTATAAAATTAATATTCATGGTCCTATGCACTTAAACTATCAAGAATATAATTTTAAGAATATGATAGTTGAGTCGTATGTGAAATATACCAAGTATTGAAGATATGAAACATTTAAAGATTAAAATTTTGTCAAATGCAATTCTTTACTATCAAATATTAAGCTTTGATTAACATTAAAGTGTTTGTAAAAAAAGGAGATGTCCTATGCAACATTTTTAGTTTTCTGAATATCAATCTAAGTTAAATATCCAACACCAAATAAAAAATAAACATGTTATTAGCAAAATACATTTTTCAATCACTGATAAGGAATATGCCCATACTGAAAATTTGAAAGTATTTGAACAAAAAATGTAATTGTGAATAATATTTTAGCGGCAAAAATGTAAACAAGATTGCCAAAAAACGAGACTTTTAAAAATATTGGATGCCCATTCACAAAATATTTGAGGATTTTTCGTATAAGAAAATATGAAAGGGAGTTCTATTAAGAATGCTTCACACGAAGTATCGCTCGCCTCGGTGTCGTATATGGTAGCGTGCCTGCCTCACGTTCAAGAGGTCCCGAGTTTGAATCTCGGTCAGGGTGAGTTACATGGATAAGGTTTTCTCCAGGGTTTTCCCTTATCCTGTAAGACGAATGTCGGGTAAAGTCGCGCTGTTCGAACGCTTACCATGGATTTATCTCTGGTAATAGATACCTCTCAGATAACGCACTGATTACTCCACGTGGAGTGAACACATATCCGTCATTTGTAATTCCTGCGAATTCCATTGGTTGAAGTGTTGCGTTCATTGGTGCTTAGCACACGAACGGGAGGTCCGTCACTTCCCCTCTCACCCTTATAAGAATAATCAGTGCGTTATCTGAGAGGTTTCTGTTAGCAAAGATAAATCCCTGGTAGCCCTTCCAGCAGGGCGACTATAACTCTCAGCTCCGTGGACTCCGAACTCATCTGAGCATCATTTCACTCAACGTCCGATATGACTTAACGTTGGAGGACGTAAATTACAAAAAGAAAAGGAAAGAAAACATGAAATAATTTTCATTATATCTAGGTACTTTGTTTTCTAATACCTTACTAACAATTTTATAGCAATACCAATGCAAATCAAATACATCAAATGTAAAAGACAGCGCATGTGCAATCCATGTGTATATCGTAAATTTTCTGGAAGTATATAGTGCCAAGTCCTCATTCTTTTGTTTTTTCTTGATGTGGAGTATGGTGTTATAAAGCCAGTCCACTTTTTAAATATTGATTTTCTCTATATCCTGAACCTCCTTAAACTAACTAGTAGGATTTATAAAGAAAATGTAGAGAAATATAAAATAAAAGATGACGAGCAGAGAAATCCATTGCAATCTAATGCTAGATTTGTTTCCAGGTTGATCTTTGTAGATGTTTGAGATATTTGATGCAATTTAATGCCAGATTTGCTTCCAGATTGTAGATGTTTGTGAGATGTTCATTGCAGTCTAAAGCCATATTTGTTTCCAGATTGAACTTTGTTGATGTTTGAGATATTCATTGCAATCTAACGCTAGATTTGTTCCAAGGTTGAGCTTGTGGATGTTTGAGTATCAGATGTTGACAAAAGGCAAACCTGGCATTGCTGGAAGAGGTCGATATGTGCACACGCCAAATGGGATTTCACATGTGAGGAAACCCTTTCAAAGTCTTACTACTTCCTTTGGAAACCTTTCAGAAAGGAGCTTGCAACACGATCGCATTGTGTAGGGTTACTCTTGTAATTGCAAATAACGGTCCTTCCTTTCATCCATATCGATAGCTAGACATCAGATTAACAAGACTACCAAACAATGTGCACTTGATTCTGACAGGGAACAGAAGAATAGAGAAAATACTACAGACAAATAATAGACATTATCTCGGAAATAGTTCACTCTACTAAATCAGGTGTAATTGTGTGTTTTATCGAGATGTACATTTTATGTAGTAAGGTTTTGTCCATTTCTAGAGTATTCTAGAATATAGAAGACTCCTGAGAGCATTACAAGTAAATGCAATTTATCGTGAAAATAAACGTATATGTTAATCAACATCCTTAGAGCTTATGCTATTCAACACTGAAACCTATCTTATGCTTAATTTCAAATCAGTTATTCTGAACACTGGTAGAGTTTAGATTAACAATGTTGGCTTGTATCTCTTGTTTTATAATAAACTATTTTGTGAAAAACCTGTTTAATTTAGTGTGACATGACATATGGAATTAGAGTCAAACTGAAAAATTCAATGCCATGGCCGGGATTTGAACCAGGATCTCTTGGTTTCCTTCCAGTCGTTCTTAACCACTGATCTACCATGGCCAACGTGCCGTTATGACATTACATTCTCAAATTGACTCGTATATATTCTCGTTAAACCATCATATATTCGGCAATCAGTCACATGAACAGTTGGAGGATTTAATGTCATGCTGGCACGTTGGCCATGATAGCTCAGTGGTCAAGAGCAGCCTAACCGAGACCGGGGGATCCGTGGCTCAAATCCCAGTTATGGTATTGAACTTTACAGTCCGGCTCTACACTTTCATAGTGCGTCCTACACACGGCTAGTGTGAAAGAACAATTAATTTCCATTAATTGTACCTAATAGTGGTCCGAACTATAAAGCCCGGGCCTTAAAGTACTTACAGTATAGTAAGTTGCCATTAAAGTAGTTGTCTCATTTGTTTATGGCAACTTCTAGTGGTTTACCTGGAGAAACACGAGTCAGCTGGAAAATTTAATGTCATGTTGGCACGTTGGCCGTTATAGCTCAATGGTTAAGAGCAGCCGGACGGAGACTGGGATATCAGTGGTTCAAATCCCGGTTATGGTACTGAATTTTTCAGTCTGACTCTACACATTCATAGTGCGTCCTACATACGGTTAGTGAAAAAACAATTAATTTACATTAGTTGTACCTAATAGTAGTCCGAACTATAAAGCCCAGGCCTTAAAGTACTTACAACATAATAAGTCGCCATTAGGTTCGTTGTCTCATGTGTTTATGAGAACTCCTAATGGTTTACCTGTAGAAACACGGGTCAGTTGGGGAATTTAATGTCATGCTGGCACATTGGCCATAGTAGTTCAATGGTTAAGAGCAGCCGGAAGGAGACCAGAAGATCCGAAATTCAAATCCTGGCTATGACATTGCATTTTTTAGTCTGACTCCACCCATTCAATTATTACAACTATTTATGAACAGCTCCAAGGGACTTGTGAACATCTATGGATTTCTAATCAACAATGGCGTGCAGAAGTATGTATTCAGGCTCTATGAAAGAGTTAGGAATAATTTTGTTTTCACATTCCTCATATTCAAGCAGTAGTGAATATGGTTACATACTCTGGCATAATATACACTGGCAGCTAATATGTTAACAAAATTGTAATCAAAACGAATATATTAATTTTAATTGAGTGCAAACATTTGAAAACAGAACGTTGCCTTAAAGTTGTTACAAAGATCAAATAGGCGTCCTTCATTCACAGATATGACGTGGGATGAAAGCCATATTTAGAACTGTATGCACGTGTTTCATTATGTCGTGTAGGCAGGTGGCTGCTGTGAACCATGTGGCAGTTGGAACTCCTGGTGTCTCTACTTTCAAATCTACTTTTTGATCTATGTGCTTGAGAAGCTGGGTAAATATTTAAATGAACGCTGCTCTTGGTTAGTTAAATTTGATTTTGAAAATATGTAAACTCTGCAGTCCACTTGGAGAAAGTGAAATACATGATGTGGATCAATACTTAGAAAGCTTAAGAAATAAAGTTATTGCATAACAACGTTGCTTATATTTAGAATGACTTGAAATTAATTTATGTTCTCCCCTATTTACGTGCCTTAAAACTCCAACCTGGCACCACTTTATTTCGCATCCGAAACAGGCAATATTAAGGATTTTTACACCCAGAAAGAATCCAGCGCTCTCCGCCGGCTTTGAACACGCGGTATCAAGAACCAGAGCTACTCTTACAGTATCTATGACGACTTAGTTGTTAATGTGCATTCTGTGCTTGTTCAAAACGAACTATTTAAACGTAGGTACTTAACGTGGCATAATTCCATGTTCACTGTGACTTACTTTAGTTTAAATTGTCGTTTACTAACGTAATCTGGTTCAATTTTCCCTCCAATTCACTTTTATTGTGACATATTCCTGTACTGATTGATCCACTCGCTGGGAAATCGAACCTAATTATTGAGATATCTAATCTCTCGCAGAAGCACTACTCGTACTTCACAACTGTTGTCTGAAACACACTGACCAATTCACTCATTGACTATAGCGCTCGCTTATACAGCCGCTGCAAATTTCCACAGAATATCCCAGAATGTTCGGGAGAACGAAAATATCCAGATGATTCTGATTAGATGTTGACAGCGCTTCTGTACAGAGCATCTCTGTTTCTCCAAATGACCTGATGATCATCCCAAGTTAAGTCTGCGTTTATATTTAATAACAAAAATTGATTCAAAAGCACACTAATTATACCATTTTATTGTTAAACAT
Organism: Mantis religiosa; assembly: GCA_030765055.1. Taxonomy (NCBI): domain Eukaryota; kingdom Metazoa; phylum Arthropoda; class Insecta; order Mantodea; family Mantidae; genus Mantis; species Mantis religiosa. Next base: position 142,229,660 of record CM060953.1, read on the forward strand.
TAGTGCCAGTATTAGAAAATGTGCTTTCTATAACTCAGAATAGTTTTCATTGTAGTAAACAATTGTTCTACTTCAACTGATGTGATAGGTGCATTTAAAAAGAAATGTGTAATGTAGACAGAGTTACCCCTATGTTGCATGTAGAATAACTTTCGATCACTTTTACAAATTTGTTTTATTTCTTTCATGCAGATGTTATATATTTGGACTTCACAGTAACTACACTTCTCAATTTTACCTGGGGCGTTTTGAGGTTTGTGTAAATTTTTAACTAACTTTGTTGATGCCAAAGATGCTTCCCCCGTTTTCAATTTTGCGTTAATTTCAGAAAACTTTACATAATGAACTATGTTGTATAAAGAACAAAACGTTGTGCGCATTCACCCGCTTAAATTTCCCACTGCATATTTTTCTAAATTCTTTGTGTAATATGTTTTCTTTTATCTCTTAACATTGAAAGTTATACAAGCTTATATGAAATTAATTCTGAAAGTGAAGGGCATTCATGGGCTATTAATCAGATCAATAACTTTAATTATGGCACTTTAACCAATCTAAAATTTGGAAAACATTTACGTTTAAAGAGAGGGGATTTTCTTCCATGGTATTTGGCCAACCTTTCGCGTTCTCAGAGATACACTGCGCGCGAACCTTTTTTCTTAAATATAATTTTTAGTTGTTTTTTTTTTTTTTTTTTGAGAGATTGTCAAAATGTATATTTTCTGTGCACTCTCGATATCGAAATTTTCAGTGGAGTGCAATGCTTCTCTAATTATAATAAATAAACGGTAGAAAAAGTAAAAAGACGAAAAAGAAAAACAGTTGTGTGACTTCAAATACCTCAAAGCGCGATTATAGCTGCATAACCATTGAGAAGGGCATTTACCTAACATCCGGGCTCTATATACCACCTATCAAAGAATGCTGTCCATATTATGTCACTAGCAAACAATGCGTGGGAGGTTTGAGTTCGAATACTGCCAAGGTCAAGAGAAGCTGTGAGTGAAGCCTGTATGACACCCAGAGAGGGTCTAATAATGACGGCCCATCACGTACTAACACATCAAGATGCACGTCAGGAGCAGTGGTACCTGCAGCGTATCTCTGTGGGTAGCTTGTCACCATGACACGGCCTCCTGCCTACACTTGCCTTTCACTATAACCTAGAATAATTGTAAGGCATCTGTGCATGCGAACATGTTAATTACCTTGTCTCCCATGTGAGCGCACTAATCGCCAAAAACAACTGACGGTTTCCAAGCTTTGCAAGAGCAGAGCTAGGTTACGACATTTAAATGAATAACCAAAGGAAACGAAAGGTACACTCTGGTGCTTAACAAGTAGCCTACGGCCTTAAAATAATCTCCTATAATGCAGTCATGAAGCCTAGGCGCAATTTTCAAGGTTGGAAGGCATTTTCTGGCTTCTTCCCAGAATCTAAGATAAATTTCTCATTAAATAAACAAATACTGATTTGTGCACTCACATGATTTTCTGTACTCATTCTTAAGCAAGCTGTTCTCAAAAACGCTACTTCCTTTTAATTGAGACAAATGCATACAGAAATTGTTCAGTTATGGTACATGTTTCCCTGTATACCGGATGTTAATGAACTACACCGAAATAATTTCAGCTATTGTAAACGTGACTAATGTAAGCATATTGAGATACGCAATGCATGGTCTGCGGCTAAACATAACGGGTTAACTGTGTTAAACACCATTGGCATCAGATGCTGATAAATTGGTATTTAAACAAGGAGAGTGAAGTTATATTAGAATGTCTTTAAAATTGCTTCCCCATTATAGAAATATCGATTCTTAGTAGCTCATTACTGGCGTTCTCAAAATATAATGCCTCAAAAATCTCTCAAATCAAGAACTAATCACCTGCCAGTGCGACACTGAACAGCGATTAACTGCCTTCTTGATCATGTAGCCTACTCTAGTGGTATTTTCTGGGGACTCAATCCGTAACGCCGTAAACTACTGTATCGAAGGTCATTGGTTCGGTTCCTGTCATGTAGTTAACTTTTTCTTCGTTTTTTTTAATACATTGTTCAGAAGAGAGCTTAACTACCACAAATAATAGTGGCATGGAAGTTATTCGACGTACACAAGGAACTTTGTACAGAGTACGACAGTCGTACCTTCGCCGCTGTCAATTTTGCATTGAATACGCAGGTCGCCATTTCGATCAGTTCCTATAAACCTGACGTAAAGATCTGCATTTACTTTTTATTTTATGTGAGTACATTCACGCTTTAAATCTAAATCATCTTCCATTAGATGTACATCGTGTGACAGTATTAAGCAAGATGTAACCTTTATTAAAAAGAATTGTAATTAATTGCGCTGACAAGGTGAAATTACTCCGAAATATGCATGCATTTATTCAGGAATTAAAAGCTTAGACAAAATAATAATAAAAAGACAGAAAAAGACAAAAAAAGATAATGAAGACTCGAACTCATTTACCTTTCACTTAAAAGCTAATGTCATTACCATTTCTCTAGAGGGAGTGTTCCCATACGTCTCTTCATTTTCGTGTATTGTATACTCAAGTGGTATCGTCATTTGCAGTGGCATACTGGCACTTAAGAAGCTTATAGCCGTAACTTCCAAATGGACACATGTCTCCTATCTCATTTACTTGATTAAGATAACCCCACTTTGAAAATATTTCGGTTTTGTTCATTAATACCCTGTATACAACGTGAATAGAGTAATATCGACAAGCTTCAAAACTTTTGGTTTACCAGTCATGCAAAAATCATCCAGAATGAATATTGAAAACGGAGGATATTCAAAGAAAATTCCACATATATAAATCATTTGTCTTGAAAGTATCTTAAACATGACATTTTATTCAAAATCGTTAGAGCCATTTTTGACAAGGTCAAAATTTTCGAGTTTTAGTCGAGGGAATTTTCTTCAACATCTTCGAGTCGGATTCTTGAAAGATGCGAATCAAGTTTGTTATTCAATCGATTCTTTTTAAAGTTTTCGCAACACAGATACACAGGTACGCGCGTACACATACATACGGAATTTTTAATCCTTTTTTTTTTTTTTTTTTAGATTCAAGGAACGTGTATTTACGGTGATGTTTGAGTATAGAATTTTTGGGTAGAATGCTAGATCTTCTCTAGTAAAAGTAGGTTAGTGTTAGAGAAAAGGTAGTAACACTATGAATAATAACAGGAGACAAGAACGTATAAAGAAAGTAGAAGGCTTAAATAAAGGATGGACAGCAGGTGGTCCGTTGCGTATTGATTTATTTGTCCCACACATCCTGTGTACGTATGCCCTTGAGGCCAATGCATGCATTCCTTTATGTGTCCAAAGACATGTGCGATTTCTCCTTGCTAGACTACAGTGGTAGCTTGTGGACCAAAATGCTGCAAAAATTATACACTCACAGACAAAGGAATGAAAAGGAATTTGTAAATAAATATTAATTATTTACTATGTTCAGGCTATTTATTAATATATTCCTTGAATGCTTAATTTTCTAACTTCTACCTATAAATATTTACCAGAAAAGCTTTCAATACAAGTTTTATTGTAGTTACAAAACAAATCTATATAAAGCTAAACTGAAGATGACATAAGGCCTTTCCTTCCATGGGTTGCTGTTGACAGGAGTCCAACAATGTATGGTAATACAAATGTTTCTACGAGGGCTGTTCAATAAAGAATGATCATATTTTTTTACGTTCATAATGTTTCGCACTAAAATTCAAACTTATTATATTCTGTTAGGTTAATATGAAGCAAACACGCCGTAGTAGTTTCATTGTTGGTACTCCTGGTTCCCGCCTGTGAAAACCAGGCAAGTTCAGACATGTTCAGTATCGCCTACCGCTGCAATGGAGGTAAGCTGCAGTTAAAGTTGATGTTAGAGGAAGATCCGAAGTTTCTTTCAAACGTAATCACTGCTAATGAGACTTGGCTACATCATTTTGATCCTGAGAGCAAACAACAAAGCTCAGTGTGAAAATCTCCTTTATCACCAACCCTCCAAAAAGCAAAAGTGGTTGCTTCTGCTGAGAAAGTTATGGTCATCTCATTCTTTGATATTCATGGAATGGTACATCAGGATGTTGTATCTGCACACACATCAGTAACTGGACAATACTACAGAGACGTCCTGAAAACATTGCAAGTCCATATCAGGCGCAAAAGACCAAATTTCCGTGAAGCAAGCTGGATGCTGCACCACGATAATGCGCGGCCGCATATTGCCAATGTTGTTGCTGAATATCTTGCAGAAATCAGCGTGAAGTGCATCTCTCACCCTCCCTATAGTCCGGATTTAACCACATGTGACTTTTTTCTATTCCCTAACTTGAAGAAACGTCTTCGTGGGAGGCATTATCCATCATCAGAAGCAGTGGTGAAGGCTGCGCAGGCGATTTTGAAGGATCTCTCAAAAATTGTTTCCAGCATGTCTTTGAAGACTGGCAGAAACGCTGGGACAATTGCATCGCATTCAGGGGAGACTATTTTGAGAAGGACCATCAAAATTATGAGGATGAGTAAAGGTATGTTGTCAAAATAAATTGTGATCATTCTTTATTGAACAGCCCTCGTACAAATGTTTCTAATTCTAGGTTTACTGCCGAACAACGCAGCTGAGCAATGCTTCTATTGCTTAGATAGCTCTAAGTCAATAAAATGCTACTGTATACGGCGCTAATGATTCAGTAACCATCAAAGAATACATTCCAGCTCTAGGATAAATTACTGATCTCACAAACATAACGTTTGTTTCTAGAATATTCAAAGGAAGAGTATGTGTATTTCTTTTTGAGAATAGAATAGCTGTCAAAAGCTAAAATTTCCAGAAATGTGTGAATACGTCCAAGTGTAATGTACACTACATAATATTAGAATATTGTTCCCTGACGCATAAACTTTTAGCATTTGTCAGTCAAGCCTTTTGTTTTGACGTCATTCGTGTTGGTGTGAGGCCCGCAAAATCCTAGTCAGCGCTGCTTTTATGTTCGATCGGATATCCCTCTGCACCTGAACCACAAACTAGCAGGTACAGAAACAAAACACCTCCGTTTAAAACGAAGCCCTAAACAAGCAAAATGTAAAAGTTTGCATTTGGGGCCGCTGAGCGAAGCAAAATTAACTGCCACATAGGGCGGGGCTACAAACTAAACTCTGCATTTTATATGCTTCACTTTTGTTTCTTCCACCACGTACATAAGGTGTTGTATTGCACACAAAAAGTTGGTACCTTTATTTTACTGCAAATAACCTTACATTAACTGAATATGTATACATATATATAAACATTTTATAAAAAGTATGTATGGTGTGTATAGGTGTGGTATACCTGGTCTGTGGTCTTCCCTGATCCAGGGGTATCATGCTACCCTTGGTTTCAGAGTTCGCGAGTTGAAATCCGGTGGAGAACAATGGATCTTTACAGATATATAAATCCTTAGGAAGGGAAGTAAAGCCGGTGGTTTCGTGTCATAGATTTATAGCACGTAAAAGAACCTTAAGCCTGATAAAGAGGCCTCTGAGCAAAATTAAGAGATCTTTCATGCCCAATATATGGAAAGCTGATAACCACACCAGTTAAAGAGCGACAATATGTGAAAACTCAGTTTCTGTGTATCTCTAAACTGTATAATTGGAAAACAAAAGTCGTTAAATACCAATATTGATGTTTAAATTCATAATCACCTAAGGATGTGACAGGCAAAAATCTCCCACTTCAAAGTACCCTTAACTTACAATATTTTCCGAAAATTTTGTTTTACAAAAATAGGTCTAACCACCCTGATTAAAATATAATATGTTTAATATACAAGGGCTGTTCAGTAAAGAATGATCACAATTTTTTTTTTCTTTTTTTGACAACGAACCTTTACTCATCCTCATAATTTTGGTGGTCCTTCTCAAAATAGTCTCCCCTGAATGAGATGCACTTGTCGCAGCGTTTCTGCCGGTCTTCAAAGACATACTGGAAACCAAATTTTGAGAGATCCTTCAAAATCGCCTCCCCAGCCTTCACCACTGCTTCTGATGATGGATAATGCCTCCCACGAAGGCGTTTCTTCAAGTTAGGAAATAGAACAAAGTCACATGATGCTAAATCCGGACTATAGAGAGGGTGAGGGATGCACTTCACGTTGATTTTTCAAGATATTCAGAAACAACATTGGCAATATGCGGCCGCGCATTATCGAGGTGCAGCATCCAGCCTGCTTCACGGAAATGTGGTCTTTTGCGCCTGATATGGACTTGCAATGTTTTCAGGACATCCCTGTAGTATTGTCCAGTTACTGATGTGTGTGCGGGTACAACATCGTGATAAACCATTCCATGAATATCAAAGAATGAGATGACCATAACTTTCCCAGCAGAAGCAACCACTTTTGCTTTTGAGGGTTGGTGATAAAGGAGATTTCCACACTGAGCTTTGCTCTTTGCTCTCAGGATCAAAATGAGGTAGGCAAGTTTCATCAGCAGTGATTACGTTTGAAAGACACTCAGGAACTTTCTCTAACATCATCTTTAACTGTAAACCGATCTGCATGCGAATGTTCTTTTGTGCGGGAATCAACAGTCTTGGAACCCATCGCGCACAAACACGTCTCATGTGTAATGTTTCTGTCACCAACGTGTGGGTGGCACCCAATGAAATGTTCAGTATTTCAGAAAGTGATCTTAAGCTAATTCATCGATCCTCTCTCACAATGGCAGCAGCAGTGTTGATGTTTTCTTCCGTAAGAGCAGTAACCGGATCACCAGGTCCACCTTCCCTTGAAATTGATTGTCTCCCCTCGTCTCTCCTCTTTAAACATTTTAAAAGACCTTCGAGCTGTGCTGTAGGGAAGAAAAGACTCTTCATAGGTCTCCTGTAACATTGTATAGGCCTTAACTGAAAAATTGTTGAGAAGAAAAGCAGAATTTCAAAGCCGCATATTGTTCCTCGCGTGTTACCTCCATTGCAGCGGTAGGCGTTACTGATCATGTCTGAAATTGCCTGGTTCTCACTGGCGGGAACCAGGTGTACCAACAATGAAACTACCACGGCGTGTTTGTTTCACATTAAACTGACAGAATATAGTAAGATTGAGTTTAGTGCGAAAAATTATGACCGTAAAAAATTATGATCATTCTTTATTGAACAGATCTCGTAGGTAACACCAAAGTAGAAAGCTTATATCAAATAAAATATTGCTTTAAAAGATTTGATTATCGCTTAAGAATTTTCCTATTCCTTTTACCTGCAAGAAAGTATTTCACTAAACCCATTTCTGAAAATGTTTATCTCAAAACATGAAGTTGATAAAAATTAAAATAAAATAGAAATATGTATAATAACCTTTTTACCTTATGTCTTAAACCAGGGTTATTATGCCAGATTCTAACATTTATTCATACTACATTAACACATAAAGACGTAATTTATAGATAAATTCATAAAAATAAAAAACAATAAAATATATAAAATAAATAAAACAAAATTTCTCATCAATTAAATCTAAATTAAGACATACAATAACATTTCATTGATATAAATAGCCCTCATAAAAAATTAAACTACCCAATATGGACAACAAATATATAAAGTTAAACTATTATTAAAAAACTACAATCTACAATGCTCACTTTCTTCTCGGGAAACAAGCCAGGAGAAAAGACGATTAGATATCAACGTTTCGGGAGTGTGCATCGCTCCCATCATCAGGATATTTATAAAAATTTATAACCACAAATGAAATACTGGATATAACACAACTATAAACAGAGACAAAACACTATCGAAATTCGCATTACTGAACAGAAGACTGTTTTCAGTAAATTCAATGCCAGGTCAGGAGATGGCATGAGTATAGAAAATTGTGTCCAAGAAACGTAACTACTTAACTTGATTATCAAACTGTATTGACTTTTGCTTCTTAAATCGGCGGATTTATTTTTAAGGCCGGTTTCCAAGATGAGCTGAACTGAAATCCAGCATCACGACTAAGCGTGCTCCTTTCAGAGGAAATAGCCAAAGCCTCCTTAATTCTACGCTCCCAGTAACTGTTGCATATTGCCAAGATGGTCGTCTCCTGAAAATTGGCTCTATGCTCGTTATCCTAACCTGGCATTTAATTTGCTGAAAAATTCTTTTGTTCAGTAATGCAAATTTTGATAGTGTTTTGTGTTTGTTTATATTGGTGTTATATCCGGTGTTTCATAAAAAAATAAAAGAAATGTTAGAATAGCGGGAAAATATCTCCAGTTGTATCGCTGGACACCAGTGATATAGTATTTCTTTAATTATATATTATTCTGTTGTCTTGATTTAGTAATTAAGTAAGTAGGTGAAGATGTTTTGTAGAATTTTGGTATTTAATGTGTGTTAGATTTTGTTAGGATATAGTTAAATATTTTTTCTTGTTTTTTGGTTTTAAAGTAGAAATGTTTAGAAATAGTTTTAACCCATGACGCGACAGCCCTTAGAGGGCCAAGGCCTACCAACCCGACTGCCGGCCTCACACCCACTTACGCACGGCACAGATGGACGATCATCCAACCGATTCGGGGAGGAGATGTGGTCAGCATCTCGACACCCCCCAGCCGGAATGTTGGTTTCCGTGAACCAGGGCCGCTTACCTAGCGTAAGCTCCTCACTTTCCTCACGATGCTGAGTGGGCACCGGTCCTATACCTGGGATCTAAAATACCCACCACATGGGTGGAATCGAACCTGGACCGCTTTCCGTGGCCAGGGACCAAGGTATGCTGCCTTAGCTCGCTACGCCACGGCGCAGGACTTAGTTAAGAAATGGAGCTGTTTTTTTTTCTTTTTTTCCAGTTTTAGATTTTTTGCTGGATACCAGTATAGAATTTAATATTATTTTGGTTTTCCTGAGTAGAAAACTTTTCTTAAATATTAGATATTTTTTTGTATTGTTACTGTTATTTTTCTTTCAGTTTTTGTAATTAATCTGAAACAATTATATATATATATATATATATATATATATTATATATTCATGTGTATTATGTGTATTTTGGAAATAAATAGAAAATTTGAATATATGCTCCGGTATAGTTTACAAGGTGCCTGGGTGGTCTATTCAGATTTTATTTTATTTTTTTTTTTTGTTTCCTTTGTGGTTATAACATTTTATAAATATCCTGATGATGGGAGAGATGCACACTCTCGAAACGTCGATATCTAATCGTGTTTTCACCTGGCTTGTTGCCCGAGAAGAAAGTGAGAGTGTTCGTCGCCAGGAAAGCTTCAGGTCTTATTTTACAATCTACAAAACTGTAATCTGACACTGGTTTTTGCAGGCATATTGTATGTACTGGTTGCCAGTACATAATCCACCATAAGTGTGTAATATTGTAAAAGTCAGGTTATGCATATCCATAAAAATTTTAAAAATTAAGCATACAGCAAATTTTTCACTTTAATTAATGAAGAAATATTTATGCTTCAATGTAATACTAATTGCTATTATTAAATAATTATCACAAAATTATCTCTTCCTAGCACTTCCTTTTGAACATCTAAAATTTTTCAACTTGTCACTTCAGGAAATCACTTCTTCCCTTCATTATATGATTTATTATTTTTTAAATAAATTCACTTAATGAAGTCGATAAGAAAATAAGTGATGTTACGAGGTTACACAAGACTGATTAAAGAAAGTCATATAAGTACATAGTATTAGGTTTTGGAAATCATCATAAGTAATTCCACTCGAGTTCTGAACCCATCTAAATATAAAGTTTTGTTTGAGTCATACTCTTTCTAGCATAAAATGAGAGTGCTCTTTAAGAAATTTATTTCTAGCATTCTCTGAAAATGTTTTCATTAATGTTGATCTCTTAGGAACCAGTCTCCTCATAGGTTATTTTAATTATGCAAACGTGTATTTGGAACAAATACCAGGAAGTGAGCTGTGTCGAAAAACATTAAGGACAAAAGTTTACTAAGGGAAAACTACAGACCTGGTTGAAAAATGACTTCCTTTCTAATTATGTCTTGTCTATTCGTGAACAGATAGACGCAACAAACAAAAAGTTGGAGAAATTTGAAATGTTAAGTTTGTATCAGACAGGTTTAAGCATTGTATAACTCTTTTTATAACTGGGAGAAATAAAACTCACTACAGAGAATATATACAGCTAATAAAATACAAAATTTGCGTTAATTACTTTTTTATTTACTTACAATTTATCTATACTATCTACGAGGGCTGTTCAATAAAGAATGATCATAATTTTTTACGGTCATAATTTTTCGCACTAAAATTCGATCTTATTATATTCTGTTAGCTTAATGTGAAACAAACCCGTCGTAGTAGTTTCATTGTTGGTACTCCTGGTTCCCGCCTGTGAGAACCAAGCAAGTTCGGACATGTTCAGTATCGCCTACCGCTGCAATGGAGGTAGCATGCAATTAAAGTTGATGTTAAAGGAAGATCCGGAACTTCGAGCAAACAGCAAAGCTCGGTGTGGAAATCTCCTTCATCACTAACCCCCCAAAACGCAAAAGTGGTTGCTTCTGCTGGGGAAGTTATCGTCATCTCATTCTTTGATACTCATAGAATGGTTTATCAGCATGTTGTACCTGCACACACATCAGTAACTGGACAATACTACAGGGATGTCCTGAAAACATTGCAAGTCCATATCAGGCGCAAAAGACCACATTTCCATGAAGCAGGCTGGATGCTGCACCAGAATAATGCGCGGCCGCATATTTCCAATTTGTTGCTAAATATATTGCAAAAATCAACGTGAAGTGCATCCCTCACCCTCCCTATACTCCGGATTTAGCCCCATGTGACTTTTTTCTATTCCCTAACTTGAAGAAACGCCTTCGTGGGAAGCATTATCCATCATCAGAAGCAGTGGTGAAGGCTGCGGAGGCGATTTTGAAGGATCTCTCAAAAATTGTTTCCAGCATGTTTTGAAGACTGGCAGAAACGCTGGGACAAGTGCATTGCATTCAGGGGAGATTATTTTGAAAAAGACCATCAAAATTATGATTATGAGGAAAGGTACGTTGTCAAAAAAAAAATTGTGACCATTCTTTATTGAACAGCCTCATATATAAAATATTCCAGTCTACCTGAAACATATTTTAAGGGTTCACTGACCTGAGAAGAGCAGTATTGGAAAGATCTGCATAACTTCTACATCGAATGCTTATCAAAAATGCCATTTAGGCTCATTAGTTACAAGAATGCGCTTTATGCGAAAATCCTCTAGACTCATCTACCTTTACCTGAATATATATATATATATATATATATATATATATATATATATATAGGCATAGCAGCTTCAAAGGTTGAACATGAAAATTGTTAAGTTCTCCACGCCAAACTATGTATTATATGGAATCTGCTTTGATGTGTTTGATTTTCTGAGTAATTAGTGTTTCGATTGTTTTTTATGCTAAATACAAGTATATCTTAAATTCTCTACTAATTAACTTTAAAATCCCCTTTTACTGTATTTTATTTTTGTAAGAGGAAATCAAAATAAATAAACACAATTCTACTTAAAAATAACTGTCTGGTATTTAAATTTTATTTTATTCGAAACTTGGAGGATAACTAAAAACTTGTACACAAGTTTATTAATATTATATCAGGGAGTTACTTATAACAAACTATTTTTAAATGCTTAACCAGTGTAGATTAATTTTCTGAGAATGAAAATAATAAAAATCATCATTTCTGAGGAAATAATTTTAAAACGTGCACTAAAAGTTGTGTGCAAATCAGAGATATTAAACACTGGTGAAGTTTTACAGAAGAATATCCTAAAATTAGATAAAAGTAGATGTAGTAATCATGAAGACCATTGTTAGAGTGTTGGTTCACAGTTTCAGAGCACAAAGCGCCAAGTGCAGGCATGTGAAGAGCTAGTAACCGAACCGATATCAAATGAAGCACTTGAGAAATGCGCCCAAACTCTTAGTCATTACGAGATCCTCGCTCCGCCCTGGAAGCAAATTTCATAGCCGAGTGCTTTTAGTCATTATACAGATAGCTGCCGTGTTTAATTTACTACTACATAATGAAGAGAAGAGTGCTTCAGAGTCTCTCTTTGATGTGTACGCTTCAACGAAATTATTTACCTGTTTATTAGCTTACCTACTGCTGAAACTTTCTGGACTGCTTGCTTCCTAAGTGGACAGACACTCTGCGCTTGCTTGCTTCAAAACAAATGATGCCCATAGTCACACCACTTGCTGCAATGGCGTATACTTCCATTTGTTTCTCTAGAGTTCTAAGGTAACCATCTAAATCTATCTAAGTTTAAAGTTATATAGTTTAAAAGATGTATATGAGCCTTTTGTGGTAAGGCACTGCGACCAGTCTTGATCTATTGTACTTATGTCCCAAGTGGGACATCCCCGGGAGGAAGGGTGAGGTGGAAAGAGATTGAGGGTGGCCAGCCCGAGGAGTCAAGACAGTGCAGAGGGCATGGTCCCTAACATTGACTAGCTGGAAACTCCCCGGCAGGCCACTACAACAGTTATCCTACCCACAGTGGTCTTGAAACCGCCCACTAGGTCAGGCTGGAAACCACCCTACCTGAGGGGGAAATGTTTAGCAAGAGTATATCATCCTGCCATGCAGCACTGAGACACCCTCCAGCATTTCTACCTGAAAGAGACTATCAGGTGAGAGCTGATGTGAAATGATAATGAAGATGAAATGATGGGACCAGAAATTCGGGCCGCCCGCCCTGGTAGTGTGGTGGTAGAGTGTATCCTCACGTTCAAGAGGTCCCGAGTTCGAATCTCGGCCAGGGTGAGTTACCTGGATAAGGTTTTTTCCGGGGGTTTCCCTTATCCTAAAAGACTAGTGTCGGGTAACTCTAAGCTCTATGGACCCTGGGCTCATTTGAGCATCATTTCGTTCATTCTATTCATCGTCCGATATGACTTAACGTTGGAGGACGTAAATTTACAAAAAAAAAAAAAAAAAAAAAAAAAAAACAGAAAAAGAAATAAAGAAACAAATTCGGGTGCTGTAATTAACCTACCTGGCATTCCCTAGCGACCCGGGAAACCCCCCCCCCAAAAAAAAAAACTCGTAGGCCAACCAGGGAATCGAACCCGGACTTGCTGAATGCAGGCTACAGATGGAACCGCCTGAGTTATCCCCATGGTTCGTTCAAGAGATCCCGAGTTCCAATCTCGGTCACGGTGATTTACCTGGATAAGATTTTTCCGGGAGTTTCCCTTATCCTGAAAGACGAATGCCAGGTAACTCTAAGCTCCATGAACGCTGGGCTCATTTGAGCATCATTTTATTCATCATCCGATATGACAACGTAGAGGATGTAAATTTAAAAACTTGTAAAGATAAAACTCATGTACAACATTTCAATTTTACATCTCTGATTCCCAGGTAATTAAATATTTTATAAAAGCTTAATTTAAGATTTGTTACAGAAATTTAGTCATATGTTTTTACTTCTTCTTCTTCTTCACTCCAAGGGCTAGGCAATGCTGCCTGTTCCGGCTTAAAACATGTCTGACCATCGTTTTCGTGGTCTTCCCGGATGTCTCTTTCCTCTAGGTTTATAGTTTATAACTTTTCTTAGGATCCTATCTCTCGACATTATCTCAATATGCTCTCTCCATTCATTTCTATAATTTATTATTTTTTCTTATAAAGAACGTATTTCTAAATCTTCTCTTATTTTTTCATTTGGAATTTTATCTGGAAGAGTACATCCATTTACTGCTGTTAAAAATCTCATTTCGGCAGCCTGTATTTGTCCATCCGGCTCATGACCTTTAAGGTTTTTAGTAAGAAAATCTGGCTTGATAGAGTTACAAGCCCTATGCAAGCACAGTCTGTTAGTGAGGTTGCTACCTTACTGCCTTCAGACTTGCAGGATTTTTAATCGAGGTTTTCTCCCCTAGAGAAGCTGCCTTCACTTAGCTATCAGACCTTCTCTGTCCGTTTTCACCCTTAACCCTGGAGAGAGCCCTCCATATTTATATCCCCTGGAGAGAGGTTGTCCCATCATTTTAGAGCCCCCAGGAACTGGGCTCCTTGTTGGTCCACGGGTTCTTATTCCGGAGTATTCGGACCACCCCACCATATCTGGTGGGATCCCTCATCCGCCACCCGAGGGACGCGCCCGATATGGGTTACAAGGTCGCACACGGGATGTTTTTACTTATCGACATAAATAATGTTTCTTTCTCTTCAGCTATCTCAATAAAGAAATCTGATTTTGTCTGATTAAACACTTTTTCTTCAAATAGGTAGAATTACAGAAAAAAAAAAAAAAAAATAAACAGATATAAAACAGAAATATTATATTAAAACTGGGCCTACACTGGAGCCTTAGTAGTAATATTGTCTTGTAAAATTTTAATCGGTAAAAATAAAAAAAGACGTGATTAAGCCTTCAAATATCTATACAGGTGCGCACTTGTTAACTGCCTGGTTCCATACATGTTATATATTTTTGAGAACAAGGTTTTTACGGGAAGAAATATGAGTCAGTTGCAGAATTTAATGTCCTGTCGGCATTTCCTATGGTAGAGCAATGGCGAAAAGCCAAAGGTCAATGATTCATATCTCGGCTATGGTATCTCTGTCTAGGTGAAAACATATGGTAAATAAATGAATAATATACTGATGGCTATGTACGAGTTTATTTAGAGAAGCTGCATGAGGGTTCATATACTTGTGTTTCTGTGAAGGAGGTGAGAAATCTGGATGATTCATGAGAGAGCGACAAGACTTGGTATTCCTCAGGCAAAATGATGCACTGAAAATAGAACAGCTTGATGGTGTACAGTGGCCAGCCGCGGGAGTGTTGTCTGTGCATGCTGCACTTTTAATAACCCTCTCTTATCCTTCAACCCGCGCAAGGCTTGTTTAAAGTAGAACACGCGGGCAGAAATGAGTTATACCTGTGAATCTCACAAAGTCTTATTGATCCTTGTCGTCTTTATAACATCCAGCGCGAACTTTTGTCAGTTAATATTTTGGCAACGTTGAACTATATTGTAATCATCTGATCTGCTGCACTCACATCAACTTTTCTACTCACGCCTGCACATTAATCGACATAAAGTTTTGCATAAGTTAACTTATTGCAGTTTTCTTCTAAGCAATAAGAGGGTCCGGCTGAAGACTCCCAGGACTCACATAGAGATGGCGCCACTTGGCCAGTTTGACGGATAGCATCATATAGTTTAACTCTATACTAGCTTGTATCCATAGTTACAGGTCAATAGTTTGTTTAGTTTTTAAAGACAGTATTTAAAAAAGACAACTGTAGAGATTTCACGAAAATGGAGGATTTGGAAAAACCAGCAGTGATTAAATACTTCCATTTGAAAGGCTTAACGCCTAAAGAAGTCAGGGAGGAAATGGACAGTACATTGAAAGACTCTGCCCCTTCATATACGAGGGCTGTTCAAGAATGATCATAATTTTTTTACAGTCAGAATGTTTCGTACTAAAATTCAATTTTATTGTATTCTGTAAGTTTAATGTGAAACAAGCACGCATTAGTAGTTTCATTGTTGGAACCCCTGTACCCGCCTGTGAGAACCAGGAAAATTCAGACATATCGCCTAATGCTGCAATGGAGGTAACACGCAGTTAAACTTGATGTTAGAGGAAGATCCGCAGTTTTTTTCAAACGTAATCACTGCTGATGAAACTTGGCTACATCATTTTGATCCTGAGAGCAAACAGCAAAGCTCAGTGTGGAAATCTCCTTCATCACCCCCCCCCCCCAAAAGGTGGTTGCTTCTGCTGGGAAAGTTATGGTCATGTCATTCTTTGATATTCATGGAATGGTTTATCAGCATGTTGTACCTGCACACACATCAGTAACTGGACAATACTACAGGGATGTCCTGAAAACATTGCAAGTCCATATCAGGCTCAAAAGACCACATTTCCATGAAGCAGGCTGGATGCTGCACCACAATAATGCGCGGCTGCATTTTGCCAATGTTATTGCTGACTATCTTGCAAAAATCAACGTGAAGCGCATCCCTCACCCTCCCTATAGTCTGGATTTAACCCCGTGTGACGTTTTTCTATTCCCTAACTTAAAGAAACGCCTTCGTGGAAGGCATTATCCATCATCAGAAGCAGTGGTGAAGGCTGCGGAGGCAATTTTGAAGGTTCTCTAAAAATGGTTTCCAGCATGTCTTTGAAGACTGGCAGAAACGCTGGGAAAAGTGCATCGCACTCAGGGAAGGCTATTTTGAGAAGGACCCTCAAAATTATGAGGATGAGTAAAGGTACGTTGTCAAAAAAAAAATGTAATCATTCTTTATTGAACAGCCCTCGTACAATGATTAAAAGGTGGGTTGCATTGTTTAAAATGGACGTACGAGCACTAGTGATGAGCGTTGCTCTGGACGCCCTGTGGAAGTCACAACTGAAGAGATCACTGAAAAAATTCATCGTTTATTACTGGAAGACCATAGATTAAAGTCGTATGAGATAGCACAGGCTGTAAACATATCAAAAGAACGTGCAGGTAAAATGTAACGTTTTGGTCTTTCACTAGGTCTGTGCAAGATGGGTGCCGCTTTTGTTGATATCAAAAGTTGCAAAGAAAAACTGTTTCTGTTAGCAATTTGGAGCTTTGCCGTAAAATTGCAGTGAATTTTTGAGACGGCTTATTACCATGGATGAAACTTGTATTACATCACTACACTTCAGAAAGTAAATCACAGTCAAAACAGTGGATTGCACCAGGTGAACCAACTCCCAAGAGGGCAAAGTCAATTTTGTCAGCTAACAAGGTTATGGCAAGTATTTTCTGGGGTGCACAGGGAATTATTTTTATTGGTTACTTAGAAAAGGGTAAAAGTATCACTGGCGACTACTACGCAAGCTTACTGCAGTGTTTGAGTAATGAGATGAAAAGAAAAAGACCTCATTTGTCAAAGAAAGAAAATCTCATTTCTTCACGACAATGCTCCGGCCCATGGTTCAGTCATTGCAATGGGGAAAACGTGGGAATTAATTTTAAAATTGCTTCAGCATCTACTCTATTCGCCAGATATAGCACCCAGTGTCCTCCAGCTGTTTCCGAACCGTGGTGGATGAAGATTTCACACCAACGAAGAGCTCATTGATGCTGTAAGCAGACATTTTGGGGACCATGATAAATAACACTACAGACAGTTTAATTAAATTAAAACACCAGTATGACTAACGCCTTTCTGGATATTATGTTGAGAAATAAAGAAAAAATAATAATTTTTTATTGTGAGACCCGGGACTTAACAGCCGACCCTCGTACATTAGGCTTAGACATACTAAAATCTTGTAATAGCTTTGAAATTCTGCCCTTAAAATTGAGATTGAGCGTTTTTAATGGACGCTCTTTAACTGCTGTGATTCTTAGTATCCAATTCTATACTGGACATGAAAAATTATGTAATTTCACTCAGAGGCCTCTTTATTAGACCTAAGGTTCTTTTACATGTAGTAAACCTACGACAGGGAACCATCGATTTTATTTCCCGTCCGAAAGAAGCCATGGTAGGAATTTTTTCGCCTAAAAAGACATCCATCTTCCTCCGGCGGGTGAAAATCTGTCCTTTTTGGATGGCCAAAAGCTAAACAAGTAATAACGACCTCTCATTTGAGAAAATAGGTGCTTTAACACAGTAATAACACGAAGTTTAACACAATGTTACAGCCATCATTTCTTAATACTTTTTAGTTTTAGTTCTCCAACGTTAAGTCCAGGGGACTGGCGGCTTGTGCCGAAAAATAACAGCGTGCTGCGGGAAGAAGTCATTGCAACTCACCTAGCTTCGAAAAATGAAGTCCATGCCCCGATGTTTCTTTATGGTATAAACAGAATTTCTAGTTCCTTTCGCTTTTTGCTCAATTTTTAAATCGGGTATTGATTGCCTTAACATTTTTATACTAACACTTTCTTCTGATTATTTATTACTTGAAGTTTTCGCAATATTGCATTACTCATACATTGAATAAAGTGAGTTTATAACATGTTTCACACTCACACACAAAATAAAGAAACTGATATCCACCACTAAATAACGTTACCCAAAGAAATCCTTGGATACAATGCGAACATGTGAACCACATGCACTTGTTATGAGGGATTCTCGTTATGGTCGCAGGAATGGAGTATCATGCCAACATGAGAGGTGCATCACAAACAATCTGCCCTGCGATTTAATAACCATTAGGTATTGGATCTGTTTACGTAAGCAGAGTGGAATTAGTTTCTAGAACTAAAATATAAATCAATGATAGATTGTTAAATGATATTCAATGCATATTCAAGTTCTATAGCTGTAACTATGAGTGTTGGTGGCCCTGCTTCACCGTGCAGCGAATGATCACCGCGCAACAACCAGATGCAGCACGCATTTGTGCGAAAATCTAGGGAACTTGGGACATCAGGGACGAGCGCAATAACTGATTACCGAACTTGCTGGCTTTCAGCACGTTGACGTCACGGATGCATTCCATTGGTTACGCAGATGTTTTCCATGCATCAAGAGTTCATTATTGGTCATACTCGATTTCCTATACTTATAATTAGGGCCCGGATTTTGATGAAAAGTCATCTTTTTTCTAAGTAGTCATAACGATGCTTATTGGAAATTAAGTGCATTCTGGAACAAATACGTTAGATATATATGGTTTTTATAGGTCATCAAAATGCATTTTTCCACATATTTATAATAAAATCATTTTGTAACATTTAGATACATTTTCCGGACATTTTATTTCTTTTTCACGAATTTATTGGGCATTTGCATATGTAACCCGCATTCGGGAGGCACGAGTTCGATTCCTGTGTCCAACATAACCCTGACCTATGGGCGTTTTGGCTTTTTTTTTTTTTTAAATAATCTGTGATTCAAAGTTCATTTATATCATAAGCTTTTATGAACTAGTAACTTTTTAAGTGCCTTGAAGAAAGTGGCATGACATTGGATAAGTCGATTGAATTAGTGAATATTGCGGAATAGAGGATACAAAATGTAAAAGGTGAGATTAGGGACAAAATTAGACAAGGTTTTTTCCTGGGTTTTCCCTTATCCTGACAGACGAATGTCGGGTAGCTCTAGGCTCCATGGACCCTGGACACATTTGAGCATTATTTCACCCATTTCATTCACCGTCCGATATGACTTAACGTTGGAGGACGCAAAATTAAAATATATATATTGAAGATGACCATGGTGGTATGCAACGCTAAGTTTTGGCTAATTGGTACAGTAACTTATTTTTCCATATTTTATAAAATTGAAAATTTTATATTAATTTTGAATGTATTTATTATTTAGTATCGATAATTGCATTATTTACTAAGAAAGTTAATTTTAAAATGTGGTTATTCGAACCATATATTCATTATTTGTGTGTAACAGTTAACAATTTATTATTATGAAAGAAATTCTTAATTTTTGTTAGGTCTTTTTATTTTACATTTTATGTGCACTTTTTTATATAAGGGCATTTTATAGCTCAGTTTTAGAGAAATTTTAGGTCTACAATTTCCGGGCTCTACTTATAATAAGGCATTGTTACTTACATGGTGTTTTAAAATTTATACAATGTGATTTATAAAACTGAAAAGAGCGTGCTGCAGCACGTAATGACGAGCCGCCCCTGGTCCAGGGTCCAAGGGTTCATACAGCTTAGAGTTAAGGGATAGTTAAGTGCAGAGGATCTACTCCCATTAGTCCTGGACCCGTAGGATCAAGAATCCGGGCCTCCTTGTACCCGGGAGTGATGGATACTCCGGGGCCCTTTTCATAGGGCAATACCTTGAGTCTAAAAAGCCCCTCCCCCCCGCTGAGCACAACGTCAAGACGGGATGGAAGTGGATACGCCACTTACGCGCGTCAACCCCGCAGGGAAGACTACCGAAAACCTCGGTTGGGACGCCTGGTGATCTAACACATTCTACTAGCTCTGCAGGCTAGTACCCGGGACTTATTAGGCAACCCTCTACTACCTCCGGGCGGCCGTAGCCTGGCCGGAGGTACCCAATTCCCCGTGGGTGTCGGGAACACACTTCCCCCTCGAGTCCAACCCAATCCGAACAACTCCCCGACGGGAGGGGCTCGGCTGTTCGGCCCGAGGTTCCTGTAGTAACGTCAGAGGTACCACGAGTGCTAAGGGTCCGCAGCGCCCACACCTCGGCAGCTTAAGGGGATGGATCCCCTCCCCTACGGGAAGAGTTAAGGGATAAGGAAGAATCGGATAAAACCTTATCTAGGTAACTCACCCTAACCGAGATTCGTACTCGGGGCTCTTGAAGGCGGCAGACGGGCTGCCACCAAAGTTACAGAGGCGGGCAAAACTGAACTTGTGTTAACTGTTATGTTAGTTTAACCTAGCGATGTATTAAACTTTAACTTCCATAGCTCAAGTCAGCCCTATGTCCAAAATACATATGAACTTAATGAACTTAATCCCATAATCTTAATAGAGCTCTGATCTGTTTAACAATAGAAACCGTGGACGTTAAGTTGTTAGCGAGCTATCTTCTTAACCTGATAGCATGGGTTAGATTCCCGGTCAGGGGTGGAAATTGTTATTCAGTTAGGATTATTTTCTACCCTCCATAGAGTCCGGAATGGGGATGTGTAAGTAAGGGAAATGATATTTAAAAACTAAGAATTATGAAAACTACGAAAATCTATAACAACCTAACCTAACCTCCAAAGTATAAAATCATCAAATGTTTCATTTCAGCTCCACAGTATGGCCATAGCAGTTTCTCTGAAGGAAAAAAAAAAAAATAATAACATCATGGCATGGGGTTTGTAACTCTCAAAGAAACTACTTCAATATATGAAAGACTACCGCCTTTGTAAATGTCTGGTCATTATCTAGTTCAGTAACAAAGAAGTGATGCTGTCGACATTAAGCACCTCATTGTCAAATCTGTCCTTGCCCTTTGTAGTCGTAGCGTTCCACTTCTGACGTAAATGTCTGGTATTTTAGGACATCCTTTTGTCAATAGCTGGCCTTATGAGGACCTTTGCTAGTTGAAAGCTCACACTCTTACCAAAATCTTCAAATTACTCAACATTGTTGAACAAGCTGCAAGTTTGACTTAGCATTGTTACAAATTCTCATTTTTATATCTACTGTTGACGTAAACATTTGCAGAGATAGTTTCATTTCACATTTTATAGTAACTAAAAGGTGCCTGTGAAATTACGAGACATTTCTTCTCATGTTGAAAAACATCCGAATTGTTACAGTACTTCAAAGAATGTCAAAATAGTGAGAATTTTATATCAGTTATGCTTTACCACTTGTACACAATTAAACGAAACAGTTTGCTAATGAAGAGCATTTCACAGGTTATTCCGCATATATTCAAGATATACAGGTTGTTTCTTATCTAAATATAGGATCTTCCAACAAGCTGTCCTGTCTTTAACATGTGATAGATGCCGTTGCTGTTGAGTTACAGCAGTCATTTTTTTCATGTGGTTACAGTTGTTATTGACAAATGGCCATGGAACGTTACAGCATTCTGCAACGCGTAGAAATTGTGAAAATTTATTATCAAAATGGATCATCCATGTATTGCGTGATACCGGCCTTTATAGGGGGCTGTTTTTGGCCTCAGTTGAATGGTATGGATCTCATAAATATCTGATTCGAGCAAGATGGTGCCTCATGTCATACTGCTCTCGAAACAATCGATCATCTGAAGAAGTTTCATCATTTCCCGTGGTGGTGATGTTAACTGGCCCCCGAGATCATGTGATTTAACGCCGTTGGATTACTTCTTGTGGAGTTATGTTAAATCTCGAGTTTATGTCAACAGTTCAGAAACAGTAAATGATCTTATGAATGACAGTTGTACCTATTTTACGTTCTTGTGTCATTGAAAATTTAGTCAACCCAACAAAGTCGCGGTGGTAACTTAAATGATGTTCTCTTCCACACGAAATGACATTATGTTCCAAAATAAATAAAGGAAATAAACCTCTATAATTTATAGAACGTGTTTTAATTAAATTCAAAAATAGGACACTCATGTTGAAAGTCCCTATATTTTAATCATAAGTGTAGAGCAGTTTTGAGAAAATTTAAATTAACCAATGTTAAAGGGTAGTATATGATGAGAAAAAACTTAAAAAGCTTCGTGCTTCATTTGTGGAAGGTACCACACTTAAGCATCAAACTTGGTTTATCCAAAATTACGTTTTACCGTTACACAATTCACATAAACTTGCACTTTCGCACAAATCTGTTTGTGATTTTACTGTTTTTCAGGGAAACCAAAGCATACATTTGCGTTGAAATCTTTATACCACATATTTGCGTGGAATATAATATTTCCATCAACTAGATTGTGATAGAGATAATAGAAATTGTTCAATGATTATAAGAGAGAGAGAGAGAGAGAGAGAGAGAGAGAGAGAGAGAAAGAGAGAGAGAGAGAGAGAGAGAGAGAGAGAGAGAGAGAGAGAGAGAGAGAGAGAGAGAGAGAGAGAGAGAGAGAGAGAGAGATAAAAGTTATAAACTTGGCACACTTTCCCCTTTCTGTTTTGATACTGGAACTATACTGGTATGGTAAATGTTTGCCCACAGTAAGCACATACACAGGCGCGCTCTGCTGAGGTTAAGGTACTGTGTGTATTGTTTACTTTAATATGTATTTTTAATTTCTCTATTAGGTACAGTCAGCAGCAGAAATATTGTATTCCACCCAAAATTTCAGCTCGCCTCTGTAGCACGTCTACGTGTAGCATGTCAGCGTGTCTACTCCCGTTTCAAGAGCTCTCGACTTCAAATCTCAGTAAGTGAGTTATCTGGATAAGGCTTTTTTCGGGGTTTTCCCTTATCCATAAAGATGAAAAGATAATGTTTAGAAAAAATTATGTGACTAACATAATTTTAAAAAATTAATTAAATAAAATGGTATTTAAATTCAGTGCCGTCCAAGGATGCGACACCAAGATTTAAAAGAAAATATCCCCAAGCTACCCTATACTTATAGAACATTTCTCCAAATTGTTTTGTTTTCAGAATTGCTTCTAAATATTTGGGTTAAAATACTCTGGTCTTCATTCTGTATGATTTTTGCATAACCGGCAAACCTAAGAGATAGACAAATGGTGTGACCCATTTCTTAGAAATTCCTTGCTATTTTATGAATTTTTCAACTCCTACTTTCTCAAATAGGAAGTTATTCCCACCTTGGTAGCGTGGTGGTAGCATGTCTGCCTCACGTTCAAGAGGTCTCGAGTTCGAATCTCGGTACGGGTGAGTTACCTGGATAAGGTTTTTTCGGGGTTTTCCCTTATCCTTTTAGACGAATGTCGGGTAACTCTAAGCTCCATGGACCTCGGACTCATTTGAGCATCATTCTATCCATTCCATTCATCCTCCGATGTGACTTAACGTTGGAGGATGTAAATTACAAAAACAAACAAACAATTCCTTTTATATATTATTATATTTTATATCCCAAATATGCAAAGAGAATAGAATATCAAAGTCATACAGCAACACGCTCTTAAAAGTTCTTACTGTTTACTCTTTCTCCTATTCTCCTTGCACCTATAGGAATATTACCAATAAGTTAATTTCTGTTAGTTTTTATCTCGATTAATTTGACAATAAGCACTTGTGAGAATAGTTTGTATACGAGAGTAGAGAAAGCCATGTGAGAGCACACTTTTTTTCCTCGAAATAGGGATTTTCTCTCCAAATTTGCCATATTTGCCACCTTTAACGCAATATTATTCTCATAAATTAATATTAAGAGATTTTCAATTGAAAATTTGTGAAAATCGTTGAACTGTTGACAGTATAAATAAGCAATATTTCGCAGTGTAACAATATACTCACCTCTATTGTATTACAATAGAAAAGATTACAATTTGAATATGCTGTGGACAAAAGATGACGAAATTGATCCTTAAGATTCTAGTTTTAACACTGGTAAGATTCCGGGATTTGTTCTGATGTTATATTTGCATGGCGTCTAAAATGTGGTCAAAACGAGTTATTTTTTAGTTTTGAAACTAAAATGACTTAAAAAACTCGCATTTAAGAGTAATCAAAAGAGTTATATAAATACTCCGCCAAATATTTACTAATGAAAACATTAATATTTATATTAATTTTCCACATGTGTGACATGATTGCAAATAGCCATTATAGCTTAAAGATATTTCTACAGTTCCTCGGTTCGTATCCATGGCAACCAATTTCAAATTCATAATATGTTTTAGAAGACCAGAATGGTATCGTAGTCTTGTTTTCTCCGGTATCTCAGATTAAATTAAACCACAAGTGCTTATGTCTCCGATCCCAAATTGGCGGAAATGAGGGATGCTTTTTTTTCCGTTGAACGGTAAGGCTTCCTCGTTTTCATCAGTTCAGGAGTTATTGAGCGTAAAAGGGGGGAAAGGGGTGGCTAAAAGAACCATGTCAGTTAAATAACTTTTGAAGTTGTATGTGGTTCGTTGACATGCAATTTCGTGTCTGGGGTTGGAAGTAAATTGGAAATTTAAAAAATGGCAGAGTCGGTTTTTAGGCAGGGTTTAGTGACGTCAGTTTTTTAATTCGTCTTTAAGCAGGATATACGGAGCTGTAAGTATTATCATCAAGCTCATTGCCTTAACATTTAGCATGTTTATATTTACAGCCCGGTTATCGCTTAGAGTTGGGATCACTGTAGATATCGACATTTCGCGCGGCATCACTGAGGGATGAAGTAATGCAAGCACAGGAGACCGCAGGGACGCGTAAAGTCCCTAACAGTTCTAGGCTCGAACAGTCCTGCTGCTGTAACTGCTTAGACAGGACACGCGGTGCTCTGCTATATTTGGATAGACTGTGTTGAGCAAGCATCTGCACCGCCATACACCACAAAACCTGAAAGATAAAGAAGCAAACGGAATAAAACAGAAATGATTGAAAACATATTGTGGTAGCTGAGAAATCACCCAATTGTTCAATTACCGACCGACCAGAGAAAACTACAAAAATCCCCAAGTTCAGGTCGGGCGGTCGAAACAGGATCTTGTAAACGTGGACCACACACGCTATGGCATAACCAACCATCTCATCCTGTAAAGAAATGTCTTCCCTTTGCCAATAGTTGTATAGTAAACGGCTAAATGATAACTCTACACGGATTTGCAACATGTTGCTTTCTGTAACATATTTATTGCCGTTGTAAGAAATATTATAGTTCAATACCGAGATCTTACGAAATACTCTTTTGAAGCCTTACGAGTCAGAAAGCAAAATATTTAAAAAAGGCAGTCGTTGTATGTTTGCTTTAATTCCATAATTTTTGCATCACCAAAAATTAGAGACGAATGAGATAACACTTCTATGAATGACGAAGCATTCAAAAAGTTCAAACTAATAATAACAAACACCCGAAAATGGCTGGAGTCAAATACATTATATATTCAATAAAATACATTTCTTAAATAGATTTAACTCGGAAGACTCGGATTCAACCCCTTGCTGAGCCGGGGACTTTTTTATTAATTTAGAACCATTCCCTACTCTTCGCAGTCGCAGTGAATGTGAATTGATTTCTTTTCTTCATTTTCACATCTTTTTATTAATAATGATAAGTGAGACACACATAAATAATAAAAATGACATGAGTTCCGGTTTTTCAAGAAAGTTACATTTGTGAATTATTGCAACAAAAATGAAATGTGTAGTGTTTAACGTCCGCTTTTACTACAGACGGTACCGAAGGCGCTGACATTAATGGCACATGAGATGAAGATGGAGCACTGGTGGAATGAGATGGCGGGGGAAACCGGAGGTCCCGGAGAAAACCCGCCCCAGCGCCGTGTTGTCCACCACAAATCTCACTTTGCGGACGCCTGGGATCGAACCCGGGCCGCCTTGGTGAGAGCCAAGCGGTCTAACCACTGAACCACGGCGCGGCCATATTGCAACAGATGAACCACTCTTGGTGCAGGTTGTGTTAAATGTTAATATTAGAAAGAGTCAAGGTTACTCCATTCTTATGTAGGAAGTTTATGTCTGTTGGTTATGAGTTGCCAGTGATAAAAAAAAATCATGCAAATTCTATTTATGACGGCCGCGCCGTAGCTCAGTGGTTAGACCGCTTGGCTCTCACCAAGGCGGCCCGGGTTCTATCCCAGGCGACCGCAAAGTGAGATTTGTCGTGGACAACACGGCGCTGGGGCGGGTTTTCTCCGGGATCTCCGGTTTCCCCCGCCATCTCATTCCACCGGTGCTCCATCTTCATCTCATGTATCATCAGTGTCATCATCTGCGATGCTGCATGTAGTAAAAGGGGCGTTAAACACTACACATTTCTATTTATGATAGAGAGTACATCACGGTCTATTTGAAGAAAATTCAAGATGTGCATATTCTGTCATGCAAATATCTTAAACACATAGTAATTGGATTGTGATTAAAATACTTAAAGCCATTTTTAAAAAATAAAAATAATGATACATTTTGTTAAGGAAAGGGTAACTTGAGGTGGATGCATTTTGTTGGAAATGTTTGTAGTTGCTGAACTTACGAGGGAACTACCTCTATTCTCATAGTAGCTCTATGTGAGGCCTATGTGCCAAAAATCGGGTGTGGAGTATAGCTGGAAGTACCCGAAAATGAATCCAGAATACGTAGAAACATATAGGTATAATAACACAGCATTGCTTACACCTGAAGGTTAGCGGCCTACACATGGCATACGTAAAGCAGCGTCGTCCCCTACACGCGAAAGTGAGCTGACGGGAGATGCCCAGCAGGTACTTGCAAGTGGTCGGATGCGACACTTTTCCAGGCTTCAGTTTTGGGCGTTGCAGTTCTACTCCGCAGCAGATTTTTGGCGTACATGGTTTATATACAGCAGGCATCATAGCATCAAATTTTTGGGTGCGGAGCGGTGTGACTACAGTGATAGTTCCGTTGTTAGATATCATTTCGGTATTTCGTTTTTGAGTTATGTTGACACATGCGTGCATGCATCATGCTATTCAGAGCATCTCGAAATACGTATTTTAGTGAAATATTTATCATTAATTTCTGGTTGAAATGCTATATATACCAAGTAATTGTGGAGAAAATAAAACAAAAACTTCCCTCCTCTTTGATCGATACTGTGATCGGTACATGTTTTCCATCGTCTATTAATGATCCATCTTTATTAAAAACTAGAGTACATGAAGCTTCGCTAGCGTTATTGCGTTAATGACCAAAAGTTTGCTCTCTCCCACGTATTTCCGTTTCTCCCCTCTTCTCTTCATCACTTTCACACACTCTGCCCTTCCCTGCAGCATGACAGACAAAGATCGTTTCCCCTGTTCCCTGGCAACCAGAAAACAGAATTTATCAGAGTACAAGTCTGTGAACTAATAAAGAAAAATCTGATTTGCTACTCTACCCTCTTCACTTGTTAGTGAGTTTATTTTGTTGTCTTTTGTCATCAAACCGATAACCTTTGAAAATTACTCTATAGTTCAGAATTCGAAAACCCACTTTATTCCAAAAATTAATTGTTTAATTTTATGCGATACCTATAAAAGGTCGTAAGTCCTTTGTGTAAAATACTATAGAATAACTGCATTTCACAGCGTCACAAAATAGCAAAGGTACGGCAAGCTCATGCAATGTTCGTTAATCTTTCTGACATCGTACAAATTTGGCCTTTCTTAGTTTTCTTTACACGTTTTGTGTATGTTGTTACTGAAATAAACGTTAGCTGTTAGACAAATACAAACTAAGGCTGTATGGATAAGCTGTCAACAACACGATAAACATGGCATTAATCTCATTTGTGTATATTTTGTATAAGGTACCAGATAAAACAAATGTAATATTCTGGGATGTCATTAGCAGGCCACGTAAATTAACACTTGACAGTACTACTGCAACTGAATGAATGGTAACTAAATTTGTAGGAGTAGGTGCCTGGGTTCAGAACCCTGTCGAGAATCAGGGGAACTCTGGATCCTGGAAAATACCATGGATGATGTTTGCGCCATTATCGTCATTTGTTCCGGTGGGCGCATGAATATTTCACTTGGCGCCGGTTATGCGGCCAGCTGATCATGTGACTCGCCAGCGCGCAAGAAAAGAGGCTTCTTCCTTTTTAGTTACAGACATGTTGAGACATGTGATGTGCTTCGTTGTGTGGCTGCGTGCAGCTGTTGTTGCAATGAAAGAACCGTTTTAGTTTATCTCAAATATTAAATGTATTGTCTTCTTCATGATTATTCACATAAGAAATGTAGCGTGTGCAATAAATTTATCTAGTGATATGAATACAGCTCTATCGAGTACAGTCCACAAAATTAGTTTTCTTGGTTACAGCTAAAATCAAGGTGGTCCTCCGCATTAAATTAAGCACGACACGAACAGATCAGGATTAGCCCGATACCTGGTGTGAGGTTTGGGAAGACATGATATGAAATGTGATTGTGGTACATTTTCTGGAATGAATGACGGGAAAACTCGGAGAAAACCCACCCAAACATCGCCTTGTCGAGCTGCCAGTCTAACCACTTAGCTGTTTCTGCAAATAATTGATTATAAAATAATACGTTAACGCTTGCTTAAAGTTGTTCAAAAGTTATGTAACTTAACTGAAAGTGTTGTAACTCATAATTCTCGTGCACTTTCCTCCGGGGGTATTTGCAGTTGTTTAGCAGCTGTTGTAGTTGTTCGTTTTTATTCATTTGTTTTGTTTACTTGTGGTTGTTTTTAGTGCATCCTAAGAATTTTAATTAACCTCTTGTTTAAGTGTTGTAATAACAATTTATAAACGTTTCCGATGAAGTTCAGGCTATTGGAAAGAGCAACCTAAGCCTAAAAGTTGTGGGAATGAAACTGGCAACGCCGGATTAGTTAATACTGTAAGATGGTTTTAATTAATTAATTTATTTATTTTAATTTACGTCCTCCAACGTTAAGTCATATCGGACGATAAATGACATGGGTGAAATTGTGTTCAAATAAGCCCGGGGTCTTAGAGTTACCCGACATTCGTCTTTCAGGACAAGGGAAAACCCCAGAAAAGCTTTATCCAAATAACTCACCCGGGAGGAGATTCGAACTCGGGACCTCTTGAACGTGAGACAGACGCGCCACCATCTATGCCACCGAGATGGGTAAGTGGCTTTAAAAATTGAGGTACTTTTGTCATGCACTTGCAGAAACAAATAAAAAAGACATGGCTAATAAAAATTGCGTACTATTAAATAATTCCAAACCATAAATAGTAGATATTCTGAAGCTCCAGAAAAGTTATTTAAAACGAATTGTGTGTTTTAAAAATATCTATATTTTTGTGTGGTACATTTTCTTGAAATTTTTCGATCCCAACTTTGGAACATACTGAAATTGAAACCAAGTTAGGTATTTATTTCATTTTTGAGCTGTGATATTATCTGCTACGCTATATATCAGCTTTGAAACCGCATACCTTCTTTTAAATTTACGTCCTCAACGTTGTCGATCGGACGATGAAATGGAATGTGTGAAGTGATGCTCAAATGAGCCCAGGATCCATAGAGCTTTGAGTTGCCAGACATTCATATTTCAGAAAAGGGAAAACCCCGGAGAAAAAACTTATCCAGATAACTCACCCTGGCCGACATTCAAACTCGGGACCTCTTGAACGTTAGGCAGACCACGCTATTACTTAACTTACAGAGGTAGGCATGCCATAGTTTATATTAGACAAACAATTGAATGGCGGCAGCTTTTTAAAACATTATAAAGTGTTCAAAAATCCAAAACAATGAGAACGAATCCAGGAAATGGGTTTTCCCCTTGGTGCGGCATCTACATTGAAAGTTGCAGAGAAATCAATGAACTACGTTGTTTAGGATGTTGCCAAATGCTAAGTTGGAAACCTAATCTTTATACATCTCCCACTCATAAACCGTGAAAGAAACATCTTTATAAATAGTATCATGGGCTGGGATTCCCTAACATCTATCCTTCTAACAGATTGGAGATACTTCAAACAAGTTTTTCTTTTCCATTTTGAATATTAGATGACTGCAGCGAATAAACATTTTCTCCTATGCATCCAGAATCTCCTACGTGAATCTAAATGAGTAAAAAAATCACATGTTCATATATAAGTTTATATATATAGCCGACAAAAACTGGACTAGTACCTGAAAAAAGAGCATCTGTAAGAAATTATAACTATTTAAGTACCAAGGATATTACATTAATGATTGTACCCGAGAACAATGAATGTTGGAGGACATACTTAACACCTTAATCAAACTATGATAGCGCCATTGAGAAGTATTACTCCTCCTGACGAGACAGAGGCTATACAATTTTTCAACAATTTAAAACCAAGAGGTTTAGGTGAATTTTCGTATTCACTGTCATGCAATATATCAGAGCATACCGTTTTTATTGCAAACGTGGCAAACTTCGACTTCCAGCACAAAGGAATAAATTGAAAAGCTATCATTTGACATTAAATTATAGGTGGTGGGTGTTGCATGTCGTGTTCACAAAGAAATGTCTCTCTGATTTCACTCAACTCTGTTTACCAAGGAATATGATTTTGAAAAAGCTTGGTACATCAGTACATTTATAAAAAAGGTCCACTGCCATTGTTTTGAATTCCTATTTTCAATCTCTAACTGAAAGCAACACTCTTTAGCCTGTCTAGACAAAAAAAAAAAGTTGTCCAATTATAGAAGGCATTGAAAATCATACATAAATAGATCTTACAGTTCATAAAATACCAATACTGAATTTTCAGTTCCTTACATAGAAATCTATATTTTTTATTGTTAATTGAGGCGGTTGATATAGAAAGAGCACCTAGATCTATATGCCCTTTTCATACAAAATGGATGCGTAACTTTCAGTGAGATCCATTCAAAACTGGAGATGCTGCATCTGTTTAAAGATAAATGTGTAAACTGTACTTTCTTTAGTATCATTGTCAGTGCAAATTTTGAACTGCTTCATATTTAAGCATTTTCTTTAACAATGCAAAAATTCACTATTTAAAACACCGAATACGCAGATGTAAATCAAAAAACAAATCTAAGAAACTTGTATAAATATTGAGTCAAAATATTGTTATGCTGTCTTTACAAACTTGTACTGATGTTCCCACCTCACAGTCCGTATCAGTGTCTACTTAAAACCAGCAAAATCGTTTTTAAATATACGATCACTATTTTATCTAACTAATTGGATCCGAATAATGTAAAGTAGCCAATTATAAACATTACAACATGCTAAGAAAATACACCTTTACAGGCAATATAGTTCCAGCATATCTCATCGGAGCAGCTGTAGAAGTCTGTTCCTCTTCATAATTTTCACTACTGAGATACTTAAGTGCAACGTGAACACATCAGTAAATGATGTTAAAATATCAAACAATTTGAATCTTCTTTAGTACTCAACGTCACTGTATTATTCCAGTCCATACGCAATCAGTATCCCTCCATTCTGTCAGTAGTATCAAGGTGGCAGCAAAAGGATTGAACATGAGTCACCCCATTACACCGTTTTTGTTGTTTGCCGCGAGAGGAGCAAAAAGTGGGATATTCAAGAAAGTGATAATTTGATGTACTTGTTCGAAATTAAATAAATTATAATAGAGAAAAGACGAACTGTTGAATTAGTTGAATAAACCAGCACCTTTTCGTCCTCTTTTCACCCTATTTGAGCACGTATTCCCTTCCTTTATTGATCTGAAATTTCCACTTGCTCGTGTAATGCAGCCGGAAGTGTGACCCTCATTGTTGCACCGCGCTGAAGATATCCAGATTGTTCAATTTCGACAGGTCTGGAATACAATGTTCCAATTTTTCGCCTCGAAGCATTTCGGTTTCCCAAAACATCTCTTCCCGACCCACAGGTTATAAAAAGGGAGCGAAAAGTGAGCCTAGAGTTTCGCGCTTAGAATAGAGGGCTAAGGTCCATCTGTTCGGTTGGCCGCTCTTTCCCAGGAAGGTTGCTTCATGAAGCCTCATCTCTTCCATGCGTGGACGACGAAACTAGGCCCCAGGCAACAACATTTTACGCTACTTTACCTCAATATAGAAGAGCGCTGGTTAGGTCTCTTGGTAATTATGATCCAACGAGACGTCGGCTTCGACTTTTTCGATCCCTTGCATGGCTTGCGGGCATCCGAGATAACCAAGGAGGTAATCTACCAACAGCACAAATCTGAGCCCTAATATAATCAAACCAAGAGCTGACTGGCCTTAAAATTATCTTAAATAAGAAATATAAATAAATGAACTACTCCACCATGGAGCATGAGGTATAGTGTCTTCCTACAGAGGAGTAAAATAAGCTAATTCATAATTTTCTTTCAGCCTCATAAAAAATGCTTAACCATTCTAAAATAAAAAGTATATCCTTCGGTAAAACCTATTTTTGAATGGGCATGCAGCAAAAATCTTCGGACTGTGTACAGCCTGCCAGCACAACGGACGGACGGACGAACTTAGAGCTCAGTTGCTAGTTATGACTTGACCAGCGAGTATCGGAGCTGTAAATCAGGTGTCCGAACAGTTGGGAGACTTGTCTGTGATCAATGAACGTCGAGAAATTTGAGCAGCGCTAGTTGTGTGCAACACAGACAAAGGGGGGGGGGGGGTAGTAGACTGCAGTGTTTGCTCTGTTTATATGTTAAAATGGTGGTAAGTTAGGATTAGACTAACGGTTCTAGTAATAAATAGAATTTGGTGCAACTTGGTGTTTTCACAGTATCATATTGTGTAGAGTCATATTGATGATTTTCGTATTTGAAGCAATTTCTCATTGACAATGAAATCCACTCATTTGCTATTGTGATAAATTCATAGTTCTTTAGTTTGTTTAGGTTGGATTTTCTTTCTAACCATTAAATTTGCACACATATTTACACTCACTCACACTTCTAGACACAAGAAATATTCTTGGCTAAAGAAGAAGTACCATTTTCCAGCCGCAATAGAACACAGATCCTTTCGATTTGAAAGCTATTTAATCCATTCCTTACCTAAAGCATCCGTGCACTGCTGGTTAACTCACCTAATCATTATAATTCTCGTGGTGCAATAATTTGGTACTTATTAAATAAATAATCGAGAGGTAGTTAGTAAGTTAAAAATTCCATTACGGAACCTTTATTTTCCTAGGAAACCGTTCCAGGAGCGTTGTTAAGGAAACAAGCATTTGATTTGGAATAAAATATAGGAATTAGTAAAAGCTAAAGAAGCTGCAGATAAGCTAATACAAATGAAATATATGCATTTCTGTGATAAGTAATACATAGCCTTGAAAGCTGATTGAGAAGACATTTTATGTTGAAATATTATGATACATCAAAGTTACTTCGGAAATATACCTGAAAAACGTTCTCCTAATTTATTGTGGGCCATGTAATCGATGTTTTAGAATTAAGATAATACTGCTGGCCAGCACTAATATAGACATCAGGCAATAGAGTAAGTTATTTTCATATTGTTTTGCCAGAGTAGACGTTGATGTTCCTCGGTAAAATTCCAAATAAAAAATGTAGAAATAACGGTGAATACTGAGGTTAGATTATACTTGTCAGTTACCTGATCATAAAATATATTTCCTTACGACAAAAGGAGTAAACTGGAGTAAGATTCCTCCTGTATTACAAGGGCTTCACGGAAAAA
The DNA here is from genome assembly GCA_030765055.1 of Mantis religiosa. Lineage (NCBI taxonomy): Eukaryota > Metazoa > Arthropoda > Insecta > Mantodea > Mantidae > Mantis > Mantis religiosa. The sequence continues at coordinate 142,263,325 of CM060953.1, forward strand.
ATGCATTCGAGAAAATAGAAGCGTAATAGTAAGTTTGACTAATGCTGACAAATACTTCGACGAACTTCAGCTACTCCCTTAGTGAGCGTAGGATAGCATATGAGAGCAGTTCAATAAAAAATGATCACTTTTTTTTTGACAACGGTCCTTCTCAAAATTGTCTCCCCTGAATGCGATGTCCCAGCGTTTCTGACAGTCTTCAAAGACATGTTGGTAACCATTTTTTGAGAGATCGTTCAAAATTGCCTCCGCAGCCTTCACCACTGCCTCTGATGATGGATAATGCCTCCCACGAAGGCGTTGCTTCAAGTTAGGAAATAGCAAAATGTCACATGGGGCTAAATCCGGACTATAGGGAGGGTGAGGGATGCACTTCACGTTGATTTTTGCAAGATATTCAGCAACAACATGGGCAATTTGCGACCGCGCATTATCATGGTGCAGCATCCAGCCTGCTTCATGGAAATATGGTCTTTTGCGCCTGATATGGACTTGCAATGTTTTCAGGACATCCCTGTAGTACTGTCCAGTTACTGATGTGTGTGCAGGTACAACATACTGATAAACCATTCCATGAATATCAAAGAATGTGATGACCATAACTTTCCCAGCAGAAGCAACGGCTTTTGCTTTTTTGCGGGGTTGGTGATGGAGGAGATTTCCACACTGAGCTTTGCTGTTTGCTCTTAGGATCAAAATGATGTAGCCAAGTTTCATCAGCCATGATTACGTTTGAAAGAAACTCCGGATCTTCCTCTAACATCAACTTTAACTGCATGTTACCTCCATTGCAGCGGTAGGCGATACTGAACATTCTGAACTTGCCTGGTTCTCACAGGCGGGAACCAGGAGTACCAACAATGAAACTACTACGGCATGTTTGTTTCACATTAAGCTAACAGAATATAATAAGATTGAATTTTAGTGCGCAAAATTATGTCCGTAAAAATTATGATCATTCTTTAATGAACGGCCCTCGTACAACAGTTTTAAAGCGTCATTGTCATGAAGGAAGGAATAATACATTTATTACTAAAGAACATTTAGAAAATAGTGTGGCATCGTAAGGTTACATTTTTAGAACAGTTCTGTTCACTTTTCTCAGCAAGGAGGATGTCTCAGGCGGTAGCGTCTGTGGCCCGCATAAGGAAGTCGCGGATTCAGTTACCGTGTGCGAACTTCTGGCCCATAGACTTTTTCTGGGATTCCCCAGGTCACTAGACGAAGATGCAACGGGTAATCATATCCCCCGAATTTGCTGTACCTTCATTTTAGCTTTCATCCTAGTTGGGTATTTCAGGTTTGCAAATGCCGGAGGAGCATTTCTCACGTAAATCCTCCGGTTCGGGGGAGATCTCCTAGTTCCGGAACCCCCAGGTGATGAATAAACCTGTGGAGAGGGAGGGAAGTCGGTTGTACGAGTCGCCACTGCAGTGATTAGGGACCCTACCCCCTGCTGTCGTCTCTCCTCAGTATGGCCTATCTTAGTATGCTTTCATCTCATCGCCAGCAGGGTGCAGGACCGAAGCCTCTCTTACCCACGTAAGCTTAGCAGGAAACAACCCCCCCCCCCAAGCCTCCCGTGAAACTTCATCACATCAGCAGGTATTTTCAACAGTTGCTGATAAATGTAATAAGCTAGATCTGAAATTCTCTCCATCAAGAATGTTTTCTGACTTTGAACAAAGCATCATGAATGCTGGAGGAGAAGTGTGGACTGGTGTTAAAATCCAAGGATGTAAATGTCAATTAACACAAAGCTGGTGGCGAAAGATACAAAACTTGGGACTTGCACATGACTACTATTCCATAAATGAAATCGGAAAATTTCTGAACTACATATTTGGTTCGCCAATGCTGGATCCTGATATGGTTGGTGACTGTTTTGCTGAAGATAAATGGCAGTGATGCCTGTCTCGGAAAAACTACAGATGCTTTGCGACTATTTAGTGGAAACATATCGAAAATGCACTCTTTCCTCCTTCCATGTGGGTAAGTAAGTTACAATAGACACAGAACTACCAACACTTGCGAAAATTTCCACAAATGCAACAATCAGTTTTACTCCTGCAGCCCAGATTCCTTGAAGTACTGAAGCAAATTCAACTGGATACTGAAATTGCAATTAATTCCTCAACAAATGCAAAAATAGGGGAAAGGTCTTATACACACTTGAAACTCATGATGCAGCAAGTAGAAAATTTCAAAGCTGGAAAAATTTCAACAATGGAATACGTGAAGTCGATTTCTTATAGAACCAAACTTGGAAATACATGGAAATAAAATCTAAAAGGACAAACTAGTTATGGTAAAAACAAAAATACATATTATTGCATGATATAAGTTTAGACTGTCAAAATAACGAAGCATCATTATGTGGATTCATTGTGAGTAAATTACGGAACTGGACTGGACTGGAACCGGGAGGCGTGGGGGCTATGTAATTAGGGACCTTTAAAGGTCCGGGTGGCTTCGGGCTATTTTTCTGACCGGGGGAGTCTTCGGTACCCCCCCCCCCCAGCACAACAGATATCATTGCCCTAGGTACTAAGACCCGCCTTACCGAACCTTGTCATATGGAATACAGAGACCATTTATATGTTTAAATGAGGAACATGGATAATCATTTACTACATACATTACCGTCGAGGTTAATTTAATCATTGTAATTGCTATCTCTACCCTAATTAATTAGTTAATTATATGTCGAGGGCTTAATGGAGATGTTATACCGAGAACTACTGTGTTAATTAAGGTCTGAGACTAATTAAATGTTTAGTTTTCATATATTAAATCCCATGTATTGAATAATTAAAAATTGTTTGTTTTTGTTGTGTTGCCATTGTCAATCTTTTGTACTCGTGAGAGAATAAAAGTCCTATATGCTTGGGATGATATTAATGATTATATTACAGATTTCATATTAATGAATAAATGTTTATAAATAAAGCTCTGTATAATCTTATAAAGTTGCTGTCTTTTATGTTCATATTTCGTTACAATATTTTCTGCATCTCCAAATCGTTTTCATAACATCTCTGCAGTAATCCCTAATATGGTGTTGGATGAAAATGCTAACAATAGTCATGCAGTTTCCAACTCTTTCCAAAATTAATTGATATTTCCCTAAAATTATAAATAAATATCTTTTTTTCTTTCTGAAGGATAAGAAGAATCCAACAAGAACTCAATGGTGAATCCTGTATTAAGACATTTGAGTTATACTGAGTCAGTGGTGTGGAGTCAATGTTGCCGCCGACAACAGCTAATACATTGAAGAAAGTGCATCCAAATTTTACATTATTTTTTGAAAGAATAATGGAAAATCCAAGCGACTTTACTTTCAGATTCCAATTACTAATTTGTGACCGATGCGCAGGGACTGGTTGGTGATAGAAACCCTTTAGACCGGTCGTCTAGCATCCTTTAGCTCTAAATAGCTCGTTATTTTGCCAGTGGCGCTCACCGGTAAACTCGGAAGTTACAAACACGTGTGGAACCTCTGTGACTCAGTGAGGCTTTAGCTACTTGTTAAAAGCAGCATTGTTGCCAGTGCAGTGAAACGGCAAAACTTGCATTTTAGTGTTAATTCTTCGTTTGTAACAGTAATATGGTGAATGATTTAATGTTAAAGGTACAACACGAAGAATGACATCACAATTTGTGGGTAAAAGTGACTAAAAAAAGTCACATAATTTAAACAGGAAGGCCAATTCAGGATCTTAAATCTTTAAAAACTAAATCACATGATCATGCATTTAATTTTGATAATTCCTGCCACCATGCACCAGAGGAGCCATCTTTTTCAACGCTCCGCAGAATGCACACTTATCTAAGAAACACTTAAACTCAAAATAGACTTTCGTCTCTGTCCATGTTATCAGAGCAAAAGAGGTCTCTTAATACACTTAAAAAACAACGCAAGCAACATTTGTCAACTCTGCCATTGATGTTTTCTTGGAGAAGAATCGGCGCATCGAATTGAAATACAAATAAACACTGTAAATTGGAGAAATTGTTAATACATTTTAAATACGGAATGTCGATATAATTTTATTTGTATATTTTTGTTTGTTTTATGTTATGCAACAACCTATGTAATATTACCTAACCTGGAAACCCTCGGAATTCGTGAATGCCACTTCCCAGATTAAGTCAGAAGCAACCAGAACACTTATGAATCACCCACGCCACGCCACTGCACCTGAGTCCAACAATAAATAATAAAAATTGCTGAAAAGTTCCTCCGTTTCTGTGAACAGAATAAATTACGAGGGCTGTTCAATAAAGAATGACCAAATTTTTTATGGTCATAATTTTTCGCACTAAAATTCAATCTTATTATATTCTGTTACCTTAATGTGAAACAAACATGCCGTAGTAGTTTCATTGTTGGTACTCCTAGTTCCCGCCTGTGAGAACCAGGCAAGTTCAGAATGTTCAGTATCACCTACCGCTACAATGGAGGTAACATGCAGTTTAAGTTGATGTTAGAGGAAGATCCGGAGTTTCTTTCAAAGGTAATCACGCTGATGAAACTTGGCTACATCATTTTGATCCTCAGAGCAAACAGCAAAGCTCAGTGTGGAAATCTCCTTCATCACCAACCCCCAAAAAAGCAAAAGTGGTTAATTCTGCTGGGAAAGTTATGGTCATCTCATTCTTTGATATTCATGGAATGGTTTATCAGCATGTTGTACCTGCACACACATCAATAACTGGACAATACCACAGGGATGTCCTGAAAACATTGCAAGTCCATATCAGGCGCAAAAGACCACATATCCATGAAGCAGGCTGGATGCTGCTCCATGATAATGCGCAGCTGCATATTGCCAAAATTTTTGCTGAATATCTTGCAAAAATCAACGTGAAGTGCATCCCTCACCCTCCCCATAGTCTGGATTTATCCCCATGTGATTTTTTTCTATTTCCTAACTTGAACAAACGCCTCCGTGGGAGGCATTATCCATCATCAAAAGCAGTGGTTTAGGCTGCGGAGGCAATTTTGAAGGATCTCTCAAAAACTGGTTTCCAGCATGTCTTTGAAGACTGACAGAAACGCTGGGACAAGTGCATCGCATTCAGGGGAGACTATTTTGAGGACCATCAAAATTATGAGGATGAGTAAAGGTACGTTCTCAAAAAGAATTGTGATCATTCTTTATTGAACAGCCCTCGTAAAATCTGAAGATCAGATGAATTCCAAAGTGTATATTTATTATTATTATTATTATTATTATTATTATTATTATTATTATTATTATTATTATTATTATTATTATTATTATTATTATTATTATTATTATTATTATTATTATTATTATTATTATTATTATTATTATTATTATTATTATTATTATTATTATTATTATTATTATTATTATTATTATTATTTATCATATTACTATTATTATTTATTCTCCAAAAGAATTAACCCTATTTTACCAGTAAGGTATGTTAGGGTTCTAGTTTCAAAAACTCATAACCACAAAGATCAAAATAACAAAACATGATAATAATTATAACGTTTTAAAATTTTGCCCAATAAAGTGCTCAAAGGCTGAAGTGCAGCATTTTTTAAAGAATATATTAAACAACGGTGTTTGAAGATCTGTATTATAATATGAAAGATGTTTAATAAGATTATATCTCTCTTTTTAATGAAGATAGCATCTAAATATGAAGTGTTCAACACTTTCATCAACGCTTTCACATTTACAGAGGTATCCATCAGGAGAGTCTATATGGAATCTTCGAAAGTAAGTTTTAAATTTCCCATGTCCGGTAGCAAACTTGGTCAAAATAAAATTAGACGAAAAATACTACCAGTTTACACGATCATTAACAGTAAGAAAACATAAATTTTGAGTGATTTGAGAATTATCGCTGTTTATGTAAGTACTGTTCTACATTTCAAAAATTTGTTCTTTCGATGCTTTAACAAATGTGATCGTAGACTCTTTAAAACTGAATAAAGTGTATATTTAGATCTACCATATTTTTCAGGAAAAACTAAGATGTTCAGTATACTCATAGGGTTTATGAAAAATAAATTCTAGAAAATAGCTAATTTATTTTAAATTTTATATATTTCATATACTTATGCAGCAAAACTGGAATTTTCTGTAAATAGTTTATGACGTTCCTTACCCTCGTTTAAATCTGCATAACGAGAATGCAATAGGAACACAAAAACGTGCTGCGAATGTCGCTGTGGTCAGTGTTTTAGTTTCATAACCTGAGTTATGACCTGAGATATGCATTTTAACTACAGATATGAAAAGTGGGGGAGAGGGAGTGAACATATTGTTGTTTTTTCAGCAATATAACTCTCAAAAGTGAAACCTATGGTTAACAGGTTATTACAACCGTCCTTTGTTTTCCAGCCAAATGGAAAAAAGTAGAGGAGAAAGAAAACGCAATATAGAAACAAAGTAGAACTCATTAAAATATGCAAATTGTGTTGTTTTTTTTGGGGGGGGGCGGTACCGTAGCTGCTTTGGACATATTCTCTTTGTGTTCCTGTATGTTTACTTTCTATAAAGAGAGGAGTACTGTATTGCATCCAACATTTCGATATCACGGTGCGTGTGTCCGTTAGTGTGTGTGTGTGTGTGTGTGTGTGTGTGTGTGTGTGTGTGTGTGTGTGTGTGTGTGTGTGTGTGTGTGTGTGTGTGTAACAGAGAGGGAAGAGGAATGAAAAATCCGATAAATGTCAAAGATGCTGTTAAGTTCAGCGACAGAAAATTTTTAAGTAGATCCTGCCACTCAGTTACAATTTGTAATTTGTAGCCGCTTTGAGGGGGGGTACTCGTACTTAGGGGTATATGCGTGGAGTAGGTTTCATGGACTTTATTGGGACGGGCTATGGGTTCGTAGCTAGCTCAGAGCATGCTTCTTTGATCCCAGGAATGGTACACAACAGACTGCTTCGTTTTTGGCCTTTTCTTTATTCATCAGCACTTGCTCTCCTTGCCTGGGATTCACACACATACACACGCATTTCTTACACACATCGCTATGAACTCACCATCCTACCCCACTGTGTCCATCGACGTTCCAAACAAGAGTGCCTCCAGGTAGAGCATTCACTTGTCTCCTGGTTTTCCAGCTGGCACTACCCCTTCCCTCTTGGGGGTAATGACCAACCCTACCTTTGTTCGCCTAGCGGCACTTCTTCCTGAACAGTCCCAAACTGAGTGTACTGTTTTTACTTATGCTTCACGATGCTGCGCTAAGATATTTTTCGCACTTACGTAGAGAAACCTATTCTCAGGGTATGCATGGGTGTGTATTACTCGAGATAGCATGTCAGCGGAATCTAAGTTTGAAACGTTTAACAAAGAAGTTGCCGACCAATCGAAACTAGTATTAAATCTGTGGAAAATGGTTCATGAGTTACAATATCCTGAATTAAAGGGCCATATGGGTTGTACTAGACATAAAGGGCACGTCAGATGGACAGAGAAAGTTATGTCAATGTTACAGTTTGCATTAATTGTTTAGATGAGCATATGTTGCACCACCTCGACGGTAGACGTCTGTCTGTCTCGTAGGGGAGGGGAGTCACTATCGATTTCTCTCCACCAGCAGCACATGACTGACCCCGGCCGCCAAGGAACATTGTAATGAATGGGATATCCCACCAGTGGCGTGCGCAGTATGTGGTAGAGGAGGGGGAAGATCTCCGTCTAATTATACGCTTTTGTGGATAAAAGGCTACTGAGTTTTGATGCTCTTTATTTTGGTATCATTTAGGCTATTACTGAAGCCTAACATTTCGCAAAGTCCAGATCATATAACAGGGCTACGAGAATCATGTGAAAGTACATGTTCTTCCTAACGGCGCTGGTAGACGCATATAGTCTAAAATTAACCTAACTAACCTAACTAACGTAACTTAATCTAACCTAATTTTCGCTATCTTCCGCTTTTAGAAACCTCTTAAGTTTATCATCACATTTAAATAGTAATTCTGTATTAAATTTATGTTTATAAACAGTTAGTATTCTATCTACGCTCGCAGCTTATAATTCCATTTGAAAGATCAGCTGCATTTGTTATTTTAAGATAAATATTTCAATGTTCCATTTATATTATTCTATAACTTATTTTCTTGTAAAACAAGAAAATCGTGTATGCTCTGTTAGGTTCTCTATTTAATTTACCTGCTGGACGTAAATTATTCTTTTTTATTTACGATTATTTTATACTCTCCCTAGAGCCTGGAAGTATGAATCTAATCACGTGTTTAACACCAAAAGTAATTAAGCGAACGGTAAAAATTGTAAACGCCAATGGGGCATTGTTTCTATAATCAAAGATACGATATGATTAAACGAGTAAAGTCTGATGCATTTCCCATTTTTCTCTGTCAATTAAAAGCTCACATATTCATTACAGTTGTATATAAAAATTCTCGAAGTTCGTATAGACCAATCGCTGATCTCCAAATAGATAATTGTACACCGTGCACAATTGTCGCTCAGAAATTATCACATGTTCCTTTACTGTTGGATATAACGATCACATACAGTTTAAAATAAATGAAGTTTGTTGTTTGAAAATAGAGGTTATGTTACTTTATTATTTTCTTATAATTAAACAGCGCCATCTGACGGCCTTAAAACCAAAGTTACTTTCACGAATGTTAACTTGTGCAGGCCCATTAAGTACTGTAAATCTTGTATGTCGTGATTTGTGAGGTTAAGTTTCATTCATGTGCTAATATAGGCCTGTGTGATTTAGGGAATCAAATAACTTGTTTTATTGCTTTTAACAATTTGTTTTATTGGTGAAGTAGGCTCTTCAAATGCAACTCGTCGTTTTGAACTTCCCTAGATAAATTCCAAACCACTCGTTACAATACCTATGATGGAAAGGTAGAGTCAGACTGAAAAATTCAATGCCATAGCCGGGATTTTAACCACGGATCTTCTGGTCTCCATCCAGCCGCTCTAACCATTTGAGCTACTATGGCCAACATGCCGACATGACATTAAATTCTCCAACTGACTCGTATTTTTTACCGTAAACCACTTAGGAGTACAGGTTGTAGATCGCCATTAAGGTAGTTGTTTCATGTGTTTATGAGAACTCTTAAGTGGTCTCCATCCAGCCGCTCTAACCATTTGAGCTACTATGGGCAACATGCCGACATGACATTAAATTCTCCAACTGACTCGTGTTTTTTACCGTAAACCACTTAAGAGTTCTCATAAACACATGCAACAACTACCTTAATGGCGATCTACAACCTGTACTCCTAAGTGGTTTACCGAAAAAAAAAAAAAAAAAACACGAGTCAGTTGGAGAATTTAATGTCATGTCGGCATGTTGCCCATAGTAGTTCAAATGGTTAGAGCGGCTGGATGGAGACCAGAAGATCCGTGGTTCAAATCCCGGCCATGGCATTGAATTTTTCAGTCTATTTTTTCATACTTTAGCCTACACATGGCCAGCGTGAAAGAACAATTAATTTCCAATACTTATGATAATCGCGATGTATTTTATCGGAAATTTTTTTCAAATTAAGCAAGTTAAAATATCTTTTCACCTAAAGGGATACTATCAATCAATTATAGGGGACTTCTAGAATAAACACAGAAAATTCAACACATGTAGCTTATTTTTCTTGTCAGTGTATTAAAATCGTATAGTGCCCGCCCTGATAGCGTAGATAGTAGCGTAGTTCAAGAGGTCCACGAGATCGAACCTCGGTCTCGGTGAGTTACCTGGGTAAAGTTTTCTTACAAGGTTTTTTATTATTCTAAAAGACAAGTAACTCTAACCTCCATGTGCCCTCAGTACATTTGAGCATCATTTCACCCATGCCAGTCATCGTCCTATTGGACTATGGTGGAGAACGTAAATTAAAAAAGAAAAGTCTTACAGCTGCAAAAATAAAACTTAACTAATTGTTAATGTAAAGGTTTGCATGGGATGGTGGAAGTTTCTTTAAAATATGAATGTCACATCTCTGAACGGTGGTGAACTAAAATACTAAGTATTCAATTTAAGTTTTAGTTAGGCTGATCATATACACATAGACACGTGTGCTGTTTTCACTATCTTTTATTTTTATATATATTTTAATAAGTTATTCTTACAAAAGCTTATTTTTCTCTCTTTCATATTGTTCCAGATAAATGTTAAAAATATTATTTTCCTGTAATTAAAAAAGGCATACAGAAAGCTAACGAACTAGTCAAATGTTTAAAACTGGTTTGACTTTGAAATGACATCGCTAGAAATAAATGATTATTTATTATTTAAAATGATATGTCCTTAAGTATAAAAAATAGCAATGAGTATACCTGGAAGGTTAAAGTATTATTGTGTTTTAGCCAGATTCACTTAACATTTTGACTGTTTCAATTAGGCATGCTTACACAAGATTCACTCAAACGAAAAGCAGCTCTGAAATTGTTTCAAAAAAGTCAAGATACACATTTTATATCTGTTATAAGTGCATCTTTTCATACCGTATTTGATGAAAGTAAGTCATTTTTGGGAAAATAAAAAGGAACTTACAATTTTTCATGCATAGTAGTTTTGTTTATGTTCGTGTCTTATACTCTCCAGATGAATTTAAATATGAAATTTTGCATTTACCCGACTTTTCATTGTTTAGTTATGCTATTCGTACTCTCGCAGAACACTTGCAAGAGAAAGTAAGACTTTAATGTGAACATACAACAAAATATCTCGTTAGTTCGTGTGACTGTTGAAGTGAATTGGTCAATGAAACCAAATGTTGAACCAGACTCTCCCCTCTTGCCAGTTTTATTGCTGAATCATCCGCCATCAGACAGTTGCAATGATGAACCTGACCAGGGACAACATTTGCATGTCCAGACCCCCTCGGGATTAAACCCCGGGAGTGGCGCTCTGCCCCGCCCAGGCGGGCTACGCCCTCTACAATGTATCTAACAAAACAGTAAGGATTCCTCTGCATTTTAACATGTCATTTCCCAATTAAAAGGCTTAATGGAGCTGGAGGACAGTGTAGTAGAGCCCATGCAAACGAAAATGCATCTAAGGTGGACTTCTGGTGTAACTGTTTATGACAAATGCTAGCGTTTAAATTTTAGTCTAGTTTTGTTGTCGCAGCTAAGGAACAAACAATCCGAGCGAGATGACTCGAGGATAGCATTTGGGTGGTGCTGGTTTCGAACCCTGTTGCTGCTCTCTCTAACCTTGGATTTTTTCGTGATGTTTCCTCATTTGGAGCAAGCGTCTTGTATACAGCTTCCTCTGTCTCCCATTTCGTTTCCCTCTGATGTTAACGACTGTGTCAGTGGACGTCACATATGACGCAGAGGCTTCCGGTCTGGAACTTCTCGGCTCCGTCAGGTGTAGTCATTCGAGCAAGTCGAACTCCAGCTGGAAGGGATGTCTGAGCCACCTTCCAGCGGTCATCGCCGTGCTCCTACCATCCGAGTAGTCATTTTTAGGGAACTCTGCACGCTACTGCCGCTTACTTCATCCGTCCCCACTGCTCATACCTCTTCTGCGGTTCCTGCGTCTCATCCGTTCCTCCTGGGGTTGTACGTCAAAAGACCCAATGGTAGTTCGAGGTGTTAAATGTCACCTCCGTTACCTAAAGAACAAACAGAAGAATTAGACTGATATAATACAGATAACATGTGCCTAACCCCAATTGCGCGTTTTAAATTATTTTATGTTACATTGACATGAAGTATTGTTTCATTCGTGTATACCTTCCAAGAGCTATGCTAACAAAACTTTATTTTTTATTTTTCTATCTAGTTTATGAATAACGTAACTACATACCTCCGTCATAAAAGATGCTAGAACTTAAGTGCTTATGCCGACACACATTTCTCGTATATCTTAACAAGGAAATGGGGGTTAATTAAACTTTATAACTTCAAATTACGTTAGTTTACGGAACTGTCATAAAAATCACTAACGAAGGTAACAAATGTGTGGTTATTCCACAAATTTATGCTGACTTCATGAAGACATTGACAAACAATCTATTACCTTAATATCAATAAACAAATCTATTTATGAAACTATCTTTGTAAATATTTCACATTTGCAATGAATAAATTGTAAAATAAGCATTTAAAACATTGCACGAAAAGGCAGAGAGGTGGAGATGCAGCGCAAGAGAGAATAAAAGATTGTGTGGAAAGAGAGATTGAAAGAGGGAGAGGATGCGACATAAAATAAAATCTGTGGAATTAAGACAATAATGGAAAGAAGCCTGCAGGAACCACTAATGGTTCACGAAACTACGAAAATGGCAAGGAAATTCAAGCAGTAGTTCTCAAAATAAGTGCTTTCAGACGCACACATTTTAATAATGTATGAAATGTTGCTTCTCTATTCACAGCCTACCGGTTTATCGAGTTTTGGAAACAAAAGTTTAATTAATGTTTTCTGTTGTTCTACAGTTTTCAATGAATTAAAACTTTATTACTTCCTCATGGGACTACTCGTAATTTTCTTGGGATAAAAATCGTATTAATATTTAAGTACTAGACGTTGGCAGGCTTTGCTCTCAAACTAGAGCTAACAAAACCTGTTTTTCATGACATGCTACCACGTAAACATTTATATCTTAGCTTTCTCCTGACAGCAAATAAATGAAAACCCATCGAACAGCATCCCTCTATCCAGTATATGTTTGTATTCTGCAAATATTTACACATATTGGTCTAAAGAGCAAAGAAATAATAAAACTTATGTACATTTATATTGCAGAAAAGAAATACACAAAGAAACGATGAGCTTGGGAAGAGGTGTGCCCTTAACACCTCGAAATTCTTATGACAACTATTCAATTCTAAAGCTACATTTTTCCTTACTATACATATAAATCGAAGTACGAGTGAGCTAAAATTGTTTATGTAAAACGCTTAGGTCATTCAGTAATTAGTGGCAGTATTTGAATTAACAATAAATATAACATCTTTAGAGCAGTTACATTATTGAGGTGCCTGGAAGTAATCTTCTCCAACATGAGCTCGCTTCCACACATCAGGGAGCCGACGGATGCCATCCAGAGCGTCTTGTTGTCCTAATATTCGAACAGACTGCTCTACTGCTGCTGTAATTGCCTGTCTGGTTCTAAAGCGAATATCTCTAATTGGTAAGTTCATTTTCGCAAAAGGGTCGAAGTCACATGGTCTCATATCTGTCCAACAACGATGCTCTTCCAGTAGTGCTCTAACAGCATTCACATGCACATCATCACTTGCTGATTGCGGTCTGCCAGCTTCACGTTTTTGATGAACGTCTTCCCTTCCTCTACAAAATGCATTCGCCCACTTAGCCATGGTACCATATAGTAAAATCTACCACAAGCTTCCAATAATTCTGTATAGCATTGTCAAGCATTGATAACTCTTGCAACCTGAATTTTAATGAAGCATCTTTGTTCGTATTTACTAAACATATTTAGAGCACTAAAGATAACAGCCTACAATTAAACTTACTAAAAATGTCTTATTAAATAAAATTATTGCCTTCAAACTCGCAGTTAACAAACATTAGATGCTCTTATTTTTCATTGTTATCAACTTACCTCTGATAGCGCCAAATGCAGGCAGTGTTGCCACTAATTTTTGAATGACCAATGTATAAGAAAATTGTCATTATATACAAATTTAGTGAACTTTCCACATGATTAATATATGTAAAGATAGAGTCAGACTGAAAAATTCAATGCCATAGCCGGGATTTGAACCACGGATCTTTTGGTTACCGTCCAGCCGCTCTAACCATTGAACTACTATGGCCAATGTGCCTACATGACATTAAATTCTCCAACTGACTCGTGTTTTTCCCGGTAAACTACTTTCCATACTATAGCCTACACACGGCCAGTGTGAAACAACAATTTACATTACTTGACCTAATAGTGGTTAACTATAAAGCCCGGGCCTTAAAGTACTTACAGCAAAGTAAGTCGCCATTAAGGTAGTTGTCCCATGTGTTTATGAAAACTCCCAGTGGTTTACCGGGAAAAACACGAGTCAGTTGGAGAATTTAATGTCATATCAGCACGTTGGCCATAGTAGCTCAATGGTTAGGTCGGCTGGACGGCAACCAGAAGATCCGTGGTTGAAATCCCGGCTATGGCATTGAATTTTTCAGTCTGACTCTAGCTTTCCATACTTAAGCCTACACACGGCCAGTGTGAAAGAACAATTAATTTCCAATTATTAATATATTTAAATTTGAAGGAGGAATTATTGTCCCTATTATGCATTTATTGTATTAATCCCCCCTCTTACCTAAAAATTCTAAATTGAAGCTTAATTGGATATATACGTCTAATGTATACAAATTTGTTATTTACGTTCAGTATTTACGAAACTCTCATTAGAATATTTTCAAGAAAATCCTCCCAACCCAAAGTAGAGTTTTTATTATCTTTTATTATCTCCAAAATTAAAAAATATCTTCATTATTACTAAGATACATTTTGGAGGAGTCCTTTTTGTTCCTTTTTCTCCTACCGCTGCATTGAATTATACAGCTAAGATCTAAAATCGCTGTAAAGGGATTCCCAGATCTGGTTAGTATTTGATAAGATGGAAATTTCGATTCTTTTTCAGTGAAACATAGTGATTCTTGCATACAATGGCGTAATCCAAATAGGGATTGTTGACCGCCACTGTTGGCACTGCTACAGTTTGTACACTCGGCATGTACCAACAATGTGGCCATGTTTATTAATGAACAGTGATCATGAGAGTCATAAAAGCAGAATGGGTCGGACGTTTGAGGCGAGTCTGTTCCCGACACAGACAGGCTCAATTTACCAGAAGTTATCTGAGGCGAACATCTCTTAAGAGTTTTTGTCCCCATCCATTCACATCTGGACCACGAGCCTTCAGAGATATCGCTCCTTTTGGGGTAATTCCTAACCCTTAGAGACCAGCTCTTGGCATTTCCGCAGCTTCTAAACCACTTTCTGGGATAACTGTATCTTATATTCTATACATGATAAAGTGAGTCTTTCTGTGTGGTCAAATCTTGCAGAAAAAGTACGTCAGAAAAACATACTCATGCAGCGTGTCTCTTTCTCTTTGTAAACAGCATCGCTCCAAAACGAGAAGTAGAATGAAAACAAATATTTGATTTGGGCAGTGTTTAAAGGTACCACGAACATTCTATCCAACCAATGCTAACATTGCAAACATATGTCCCATTTTCTCAGTACTACATGGCAGAGCGAGAAAACGTATCGGGAAAAATTTGCAACACAGAGATGTTTGCCTCAGCTTATCACACATACACGATGAGTCCAGTGTATGTATAGTCAGTTCAGATATAATCATGTCTTCTGGACAGCAATGTGTCATACATCGGCAGGCGCGAGAAAACACCATTAGACACACGTAGCTTCCAATCGCTCTATTGGTGTTTCGTAACTTACTGTACATCAACTTACTAATATTTCACTCTTCTAATCTACCAGATAAGACCCAATAAGAGACGATCACAGCGCTGGTCACCTGAAGGTCAATACGTCTCAACGTTCTGCCGAGTCGGTAGCGTGGTGGTAGCATGTCTGCCTCACGTTCAAGAGGTCCCGAGTTCGAATCTCGGTCAGGGTGAGTTACCTGGATAAGGTTTTTTCCCGGGTTTTCCCTTATCCTGAAAGACGAATGTCGGGTAACTCTAAGCTCTATGGTTCCTGGGCTCATTTGAGCATCATTTCACCCATTTCATTCATCGTCCGATATGACTTAACGTTGGAGGACGTAAATTACACACACACACACACACACACACACACACACACACACACACACACACACACACACACACACACACACACACACAAAACGTTCTGCCGAGTAATAACTGCTGGTCATAGTTTGTTGATATTTTAATGTAGATCGCTTCTTGTTTAAAGTAAGCTATCCCCTTAGATTATAATATGATATTTACCCCATAGAGTTGTCAGAATTAGTACGTACTATTTGACCCTATCCATTAATCATTCTTCTCTATTAAACTAATCCAAAAATATAAGATTACAAATAGACAATAATGCCACACGAAAATAAGAAAGTGGAAAGTTTCCTAGGATTCAAAGTTGGCTCGGAGGCATGAGATGGGAGTGTCTGGCCCGAACGAACTACATCTGCTTCAATATTTCAGAAGTCAGAACGACAAGAAGGTTGACACTGGTAAAAGGACTGTTTCAATACAAAAGAAATTCCGGAGCTTGGAAATAATTGTTGTACTTAACTGTACTTGAAAAACTGAGACCATACCCCTTATTCAAAAGCACTCTCCCGAAGTGCAACCTCACTTCTGATAGAGTGACGCAAAACGACTGGAAGCAAGTAAAAGTGAATGTAGAAAAGACCTGTGCGTGTAAAATTCATAAAATAAGTGAGAAAAAAATTTAATGAAGTAAATAAAAGACTGAAACAAATTAGAAACAGGACAAAAATTAGTTGAAACATTAATAAACTGCTTACTCATAAACCACAGTGAATGTGGAAAAGGGTCTATAGGTGTACCAGATGTTAGACAATATTAATGGCCTTTTCAGAAACCTATGCTTAAGTTAACTAAAGGTTAGTGACATAACATTAGATTTAACCCAAACACTGTTTCATAGAACAATGTTGGTTGTAACAAAGTTTTTTTTTTTTTTTTTTTTTTTTTTTTAGTTTACGTCCTCCAACATTAGGTCATATCGGACGATGAATGAAATGGGTGAAATGATGCTCAAATGAGTCCGGGGTCCATGTAGCAAAGGGTTGCGCTTAAACATCGGTGTTAACGCGTTAAACTGATGTCTACCAGTTGAGGAGTTGCTTTGTCTGGAGTTTTTGAATCGTTCCTAACCGCACAAGATATGTGCTTCACAATGGATTTGAAAATCTGCAAAAGTAGAAATTCTTCAAGTGGTACAGATTGCCCAAAGTTGTCGCGAGCACTAGAGATACAATACCAGCAACAAAAACGTACCTCTTTTTCCTATTAATCACTCCAACAGCAGTTTCAAAACTACCTTTCGTGAAAGGTTTCCTTCATGCGAACAGTATTTTTCTTGTTGTAAATGCCAGTTTTAATTTAGCGGCCACCAGCACATCGGCGTTCGTGTAACCTGCCGTGAGGTTGCGTCGCCATTGCTGTTTGCTAGTGGGAGGAGCCGCATATATAGTTGCGCTGCTCAAATCCTCAGCCTGACTTTATCTTTGTTAATAGAAACCTCTCTATACCGCACTGATTACTCCACGTGGACATAACATCTATCATTTGTGATTCCAGCACATTACATTGGCTGAAGTGATGCGTTCATTGGTGCTTAGCACACAATCGAGAAGCGTGCCAGTACCCCTCTCACTCTTACAAGAATATTCAGTATATTATCTGTCTGAGAAGTTTCTACTAACAGAGATAAAGCCAGGGTAACCGTTCGATCAGCGCGACTACACCTATCTTGCTTCGATGGACAGCAGCTGACGTCACCAGGCAGGGTCCAGCTATACTGTAACTGTTCGAGACCTCTCCAATATGCTCTAGAAGGCAGTTCGAGGAGAATCTATCACCAGAAATTTCTGCTGCGCCAGGCCGATGTGAGGCCTGAAGGGTGACAGTAGTGAAGGATTTAGAGTTTGTAGGTTTTTGGAGCTTCGAATTTAGTCGACGAATGCAGCTCCGTAGGGAGAAGTCGGTGGAGTAGAGCAGTTGTGTAAATCCAGTTGTGTGAATTAAGTATTGTATAGAAGTGTGGTATGGTCCAAGCTCCGTGGCGAGGAGCCGGCAGACCGTGGAATGTACGACACAGTTTGCGAGTCAGAAACTGGGGCTCCATGTCGAGGAATCGACGGATGAAACAGGTAGTGAAGTAGTTTACGTGTGAATATCGGAGCTGTGTGAGGAATCGACGTGCAGTCCCGTATAAGAGGTGAGCCGTGAAGTGGCAGCACAAGCTGGTGTGTGCTAGAGACATAAAGAAACGAAAAAGAAGTTTGCAGCGTTGCTTGTGTAAACGACACGGCTATTGTACTAAATAGCGTTGCTAGCGTTGTACTAAATATTTGGGTAAAAATAGATAAAGCAGTTTGAGGCGAATTTCGTCAGTTGGTCAGCCTATTTTCTCATTTGAGAGTATTGGTGCTGCGTTTTGCTAGCATAGAATTGCCAATTGCTTTCTGGACATAGCAAAAACGCATTCACTGCAATTAAATTCCTCAGGTATTTGCTCCCAGGCCTTATCATTCTTTCAAGTCCATCTACTCGTTTGCCTCAGTAGTTCAGTGGTAACTAGTTTTATAATAGTGTGATTCTAACTTCTAATAACACTGGGCGACAAAAAATAATTTTTGAATGTTTCGAGCACTTCATGAGGCAATTCCTACTAATTTTGGGTTGAGAAAAACAAATATGACAATGAAAAGTTTTTAGTAGCTCTAGTTTCTATGATATACACAAGGTGGAAGTATTACATATTAACGGATTGAGAGAAAATGATACATTTTAATTACATACATTGAAAGTGCATTTGATTTTTTTAACTATTAATTACATGCTAAGAGTTCTGAATTGCTAGAAAAATACTTCGCAGATAGCCGTGTCTGAAGAGAATCATGTGGTGGCCTATTGAATTCGTCGTGTTTTACCTTGCCTCTTGTGATGGAGTTCCGCAGAATCCCTATACAAAGACCAACAGTAATCCGCAAGCATTACTTCATTCCAACGGCCCTAATATCTTTGTTCCATAACAGAAATGTCCTGATGGAATCTCTCCCCATGTTCATCACTAACAGCTCCACAACTAGGAGGGAAAAGTCTCGGTGGGAGTGGAGGAAATGGATCTTGAGGGCCATGTTGCATCCAAGGTTATGGTATTTTTGCAGGAGCACTGACACCAAATGCTTGTAGTTGTCATCTCTTTTGTTGCCTAAAAATCCATGAACAACACCCTTGAAGACTTCCCAAACTTCCTTTCCTTTCCCCTCCAAAATTTGGTCAAATACAGCTCCTTTAAAAGTTCTCTTATTTGCGGTCCGACAAAAATGCCTTCCTTAACGTTTTCATCACTTAATTTCCAAAATTTCACTCTGATTGTATTCTGTTATTTGACAGGTGTGCTAACTCCCAAAAAAATTCCCCCAAATTTAAAATCTTCACTCTAAAAATTGAAATGTCACTTTATCTTCAAAACAAGAGCTAATCTGTCATTTGTATGGTGATTTTTTAATTCAGCAGATGGAAATACATGTAAATACACTATTTTAAGCCCGAAACATTCACGTTGTTACACAGTGTAATTAGAAAAAAGTCGAATGGCAATTGTCTAAACGTAACTGATTGAGGCAGAGAGCGCTGCAAGTGTATACCAAAGTGCACCAGAGCGTGTTTAAGAAGCCGCGTAGTTTAGTCACCACCTTCTTTCTACAAATCTATTAACTAGATGTTAGCTTACAATGAGCTTATATGAAGCGCAAGAGTCCTAACATTATGTTAAACTTTTAACTATATATTAGCAAACAAGTGCTAGAGCACTTTTAACTTTGGTGATGAAACTGACTCTAAAATAAACTCAGGGTTCTCTGTGAGCTCTAAGAGGAAAGTGAAAATAAGGATAAAATGGAAGAGCCTGGGCTTATAGAGAAAGCTAAGAATGAGCTTTGTGTCCTTGGCTATCAGTAGACCACCGACCTCTGATGCACCAAACACTGTGCATTACTGTACTGGATGAAGATTACTACTGAAGGACACTGCCCCGCTACATTTGGCACACATACAGACGCAAGTCATTCACACAGTCTTAATGCCTGACTCGGTCTCACCTTGTACTGCACTCCATTCTCTGGGAGTGGTACATGCGAGGTTCAAACTGCACTTCTAAGTGTCCTAGGTGATTATAGTGATTTATGCTACAAGTGGAATATTAACATCTGACTGCAAGAACGAGGCATAAGTCGAGTTTTGTAATTACACGAGAGCACTAATTATGCACATTTCACTAGCTGCATAGACTATCTTATTCACAACCATCAAATAATGGCTGTTTACCTTATATGGGTTCATGACACGATCACTGATTTACAAATAACAGCATAATCATTCAAGAACCATTCTGATTCAATGTTAACTTAAAGCCTTGCTAATACTCATATTAAACCGCCTATCACAGTAGAGGTCTGGAAACAAAACAATGTAACATATTGATTTGTTTACAGTACGAATAGAATTGAGGCGCTTAGAATAACAGCATATCCCAACCAACGTTCATTTTGAAATAAATGCAATTTTCTGTGTTTTTTAAATCCAAAACATGGAAAGTAGTTAACATTACGTTTTGATATTTTCTGGGCATTTAAATTAAGGGATTTCAAATCTATGTGCAAATTCTTGAACCATTGTAATAAATAGTTTTTCTGACTGTTTATCAGAAAAACGTATAGAAAACAGAAAAAAATTGTATAAAAGAGACCTTTCCTTTATTTAACATCTTGAAATATCTAATCCAACTCTATTTCCAAATCTTCACATTTTTCATCAATACTATCATGACGAAGGCTCTTATAAAAATCACGATAGATTTATTTATAGATTTATTTCAGTAATTTCATCAGGTCATTAAGTTTAGCTTTCTTTATCTTTCTCTGTTCACTGCATTTCTGCTGTAATTTAAACCACGAAACTTGTGAAATTTTATCCCTAAAATTAACTTTTTGATGTTTTTTAGAATTAGTAGAACATAATCCAAATTTTACAATATGAGGATTATCAAGATCCACCATAATGAATGTAGCCTTAGGGATGTAAAAGCAAAGGAGCACCGTCAATATCCTTTTTTCATCATCATCATCATCATCATCATCATCATCATCATCATCATCATCATCATCATCATCATCAGGGGCCCAAATGACCTTGTTGTCGACGGGCCCTTAAACACCACACACTCACTCACTCACTCACTCACTCACTCATCATCATCATCATCATCATCATCATCATCAACTCTTCATGGTCTATGAGAGTTCTGTTTCGGCCTCATACATCTTCCCATCGTTTTAGTGGATTTCCTGTTGTTCCCAAAGTTTTGTATTTGTAATTCTGTAATGGAATGCGAGAGTTATCCATTCTTTTCAACTGGCTTTTCCATTTTTCTCTATTTGTATTTGTTCTTGCAATGAGAATATATCTAATTCTTTCCTTATGTCTTCGTTTCTAATACGATCTTATCTGGTGCATCCTTTCACTACTCGGAGTTACTTTATTTCTGCCGCTTGTATTTGGCTCCAATCTTTCTTTTTAAGTGTCCATGTCTCCGAACCATATATTAAAACTGAAACAGTCATTGTTTTATAAAATTTTAGGTTTGTATCCTTTCCTTTGTTTGTATCCTTTGTTTTTCTTTTCAAGGTACGAACTATTACTCCACAAATATGTTTAAACTTGCTTAATTTACTACTTATTTCTTCATTTTTCGTTTTATATGTTACTTTACAGCCCAAGTAATTAAATGTTCCCATCTGTTCTAACACTTTATTATTTAACACTATCTTAGATCTTCTTATTTGTTTTCCTATAAATGCCATAGCCTTTGATTTTTCTACGGATAAACTTAAACCATAATCTTGGATCAATTTGTGTAGCTTGTACTTACTTATTTGCAGCTTATCCTCTCTGTCTTGTATTAGCATGATATCATCCGCAAAGAGTAGCATAATTAACGTATTATTTTTATTTATTTTTATTCCTAATGGTATTTCATCTTTTAATTTTCTGAGAATATCGTCCACATAAATATTAAACAATAGCGGAGATAAACTACATCCTTGTCTTAAACCGAATATCTTTTTTTCTAATTAAAAGGTTTGAAGTTATCCATTCTGTAAGTCAACAAAGTCTTCGCGTTCAATTGATTAATGAACAATTTTCAATTATTTCTTCACAACGTTCTTCCGTTTATTAACCGTTCATTGGATATTTCGCTTTTTTCCCCCTTTCTTTTTCTGAAGATTCACGAATAACCTCTGCAGACAGCGCCAAATTCACTACCATTCACTACAACGCCGTGAATATGTAGCGGTCATAAAGTAAAGCACTCATAATTGGGATATGTCATTTGTATTCTGAGAATGTGTTCGTTTTCACTACGGACACATTTTAAATGTGGAAAATGAGAGCTTTGGCATATCCCAATTATTTTGATACTTTATCATCTGAAAGGTAGATGGTAGCTGTGCACGGTAATACTTCTATCTCAAAATTCCATGTCGGTTGGAATATGCCGTTATTATTCTGAGCACCTCAATGGTATAAATTATCTGAAATCGAGAAATCCGCTAGTATGAAAGCCATATCCCTTCAGATAGCAGGATAATTGCTGCATCGCTTTTGACTAGTAAATAAACTGAACAATATTGTACAAAGAAAAGTTTGCTTGCATATTTTGAGTTTTGGTTACACTCTTATAAGCATTCCTTTCTATCACCATGTTACTCTACGCATGTATGTTCATATTAACTCAGTACCAGGGCGATATAATCTTGAATAGTTAAATGAACAAGGTTAATGTAATTGATACATCAAGTAGATAATCTTTATGATAATGTGATGATTAAGACAATTTTTACAAATGTCATTTTAAGTATGAATAATTTGGATATAACAGTATTACAGTCTGAACCTCTAGGAAATAAAACATGAAGTAATTTGGTAACCATAGCAGAAACAAGTGAGAACGTCGTGTTCGTGTTAGCTTTTCTTAATGCATTTAATTTTTTATTACCTGTCGTGTTGTACCAATACGTTAGAAACTTGCATGGTATCTCTTCCTGGTTGAGAAGTGATATGACGTAGCCTGTTATCAACACTTCATGGTAATTGCAAATTAAGAACATGATTATATATTTCACAATATACAGGGCTTGTTGATGTTTGTTGCTCAGTGAAAATAATAGTACAAAATGGCTTCATATTCTCTCTACAATCCATGGCATTTTGTAATGTCAGTATTACGTCACTGCTATAGGAAAAACGTCACTGTTATTCTTGGCATGCTAGCCAAATGAGACAATATCCACTATATAAATACGGTAAATATTTATTTGTAGTGGTATGATTACATAAAATATCTTGTTTTTTATATTCCCGGATATTAGTTCGGATTTACGCGAAAAATCTATATTTACGAGGTGATTATGATGAAGGAGATTGGAACATCCAGCCCACAGAAGTATAACGTACTGTGAGGTACGTTATCTTGTTATGGATCATCTTATAAACAATATAATATATTTACCAGTAAAATTAAGGAGAAACCCTTGTTTCCAGTTTTATCCTAAGGTGTACTTGTATATAGTGACCCCAAAAAGTACTGTTATCCACTTCAAATATTTGCAGCAGTTAAATCAAAAGAGAAAATTTTCCTTTTTACTCTCTTTTTATGCACACGAACTGCCCTTTGCAGCATTATTTTGCATGGAAATTGTTTGGCATAACACCTAAAATTGTACTAAAAATAGTTTTTGATCTAACAGAGGAAAAGGAATCAAAATCAAAATCATTAACACTTTTGTTGAACTACTACTTTATCTACTTATCACAGAAATTTAACTCTCGTCAATTTAAGTTAGGTTCAAGGGAGGTATTTTCGTGACACGGGCAATTTCGTGATACTTTTTCAGAGATGTCACACAGAAACCAGTTAGTGTTAACGCGCCTGCCGATAGGAACAAACAGTGAAAGACGAGTTAACACCAATTGGTTCCTATGTGACATCCCCTCCTTTACCCTACATGTTGGTAACACTGTCAAGCATTATTTAGGAAAAAAATTGCACTAGTGAATTACATAAAATAATTTTGCAAAGCATACAGTGTAAAAAGAAAATTAATAGAATGAAAAATGGAAAAACGCCAAAACCTTCAGTTCTGATATCGTTTCTTATTTCTGCACATTAAACATTAGAATTTTTTCTGTATTGAATTTTATTTTTAAAGTTTTTTTTAATTTTTTTTTTTAATTTTACGTCTTCCAACGTTAAGTCATGTCGGAGGGTGAATGAGATGGGTGAAATGATGCTCAAATGTGTCCAGGATCCATGGAGCTTAGAACTCCCCGACATTCGTCTTTAAGGATAAGGGAAAACCCTGGAAAAAACCTTATCCAGGTAGCTCACCCTGTCCGAGATTCGAACTCGGGACTTCTTGAACGTGAGGCAGACACGCTGCCATCTACGCTACCAAAGCGGACATTATTTTTTTAAGTGATGACAAATAATTGCTGGAGTACTTTAGAATTTGACTATAGGTGAATATTTTAAGTTATTAAATAAATTAATTAATTGGAAAGCTCTGCTTATTTTTCATGCTAATTCAAATTTGATATTTTAATTAAAGTAATCTTTAAGATAAAAATATAACTTTTCCAAGTTAATACATGGAGGCACCTTTTATAATAATTGTATTCCTGCTATTTCTGTATATTTCTTATGAAATCTCAGTAGCAAACTTTAGGTTAGATTACAGTTTTTTTATCTACTAAGGGTAAAATGGTAGGGAGTATCTTGTGTAGCAATGAGCAATAGTGCAAAGCTAATACGTAAATTTGTCAGACAGTTTTATAACACAACCACTGCCAAATAGGTCATCATTTTGTGCAGGGAGGCTTTGGAACAAACTAAATGGCTGGAGAGTAAATAGTTGGGTGTGTTAATGCATGGCAATTGCTCCATTAGCAGTTGTTCCCATATATGGCGTGTAGTTTTCAAGGCGATTTTCCAAATTTGCCATCAACAAGTTTCCATTTGCAAGCCAATTTCACTTCCAAATGCGGGGTGTGAACCAGAAATTAGGTTTCTTCTCATGAGCGCGCATACATTGTCCGCTACCGGGGTCACTGGCTGCCAAAAAGAGGACATTCCGCTGCCTAAGGCCGGACACCACTAGAACTGATTACTTCGTCTTTGATATAGATCTGCAGTTTGAAGAGATTTATTGACGTATAATCGACTAGTATAATGAAGTAGATCTTTCGGGTTAACTTGGATGAAACTTAAATGTTGATAATTAATTATTCTTTCGCATAAGGACAAGGACTGAAAGGTAGCATGAGGCTGAAAAATATGTCCTAACCAGACTTAGAATCACAGGGTTTCCGGTTGCTCTAACAAGCTGGGCTACCATGCCGAAATGACATTAAATTTCTTAAGAATATGAGTTAGCTGGTCAATTTAATGTCGTACCGGCATGTTGCCATGGTAGCTGGGTAGGCTGGAGTAAGCGGACGTGGACCGGAATTCCAGTTATACCGGAAACGTCCTAAGTTTATATGGCAATGTAAATAGAAGCACATGTACGTGTGTGACATCATTGGCTGTTTAGCCTTGTATCTGTCTCCGGATGAAAAATATAGTTCGCATATCAATTTTAAGGACTGTAGCGGTTGTTTTGATTGAGTTCCCCAGAATTGAAAAATATTTAAATATGTTTAAATATGTGGTTTAGGAATCAATATGGACATGTTAGAATAAACAAGAAAAGAAATTGTTAAAATTCAGTAGGTAATGAGATGACGCAACATGTAGGTACATGAAATGATGTGAATGTTTTATGATTGGTAGTTTTAAAAATGAGATTACGTAATGTGTGACGTGGACCAATAAAAATTAAGTTTGATTGGTAGTGGCAAGGAGTGAAGGAAAAAGCAGCTAGGAAAGAAAGCGTCTTTCGATTGTGTAATGTCGAAGAGAACAGACGTGTTCAGGACTGTAGAATATTATAAATAGTTAACACATACTTTCAGAAAATTGTATCGAAGAAATATTATTTATATTTAAAATATTGTATAAAAAGTGGCATAAAGTGGCGCAATTTTAATCATAAGTTTGGATTTTTATAACTTAAACAAAATGTACTTATTTTCGTGTGACCACGCCTGAGAAAAGATTTCTCACGTAACGACTCAAGCCACACAGAAGATTTTAGATACATCGATACATCTGAGTGTCAGATTGGTTCGAGAAGAATTTGCAACGCGCGATTTCTTCATCATCTTCTTCCCAGAGGGCTGAATACAACCCACGACCTCAGTCACAACGCGGGACGAATGGAGCTGAGGATAATCCCGTTCCAATCATCACCGTAAAAATCCTGCTACAGGACTTTACATCTAATGCAAAATATATAAACAACGTCACATTATTACAAATAAATAACCAGACAATAATTAATTAGTATTTTATTTGGTAAATGTAGGCATAATTTGTATATATTAATCAGAGTGCACGCTGTGCTGTGCTTGTGCAGCTCAAAAGAAAGTGGGAAGACCATCAGTTTAAACATGGTGGCTTCCGTGCAGTATGTAAAACGTCACAAAGGGAAACCTTTAAATAATGACGAAAAGCAAATTAGATTGAACGTGCTTTGCAAGTTGTGTTAAAAATACCCAACCTTAGCAATTGAGGACGTTGTTAATTTGTCAGCAGAATTAATTCAGCGTCAAGTATCAATGCCGCTTGATGTGAGGTTGTGAAAACGGCGGGCTTTCCACTGCAGGAAAACAGCGAAAAAGAATGAAGCCAGTTGTGGAAAGTGAATGAGATGAATGTGTTAAAAGTGTTATTCGTCGCAAGAAACGTCACAAGAAAGAAACGAGCCACCGCAATTACAAGAGTGCTTCAAGCAGTACACAATGATCCCATTTAGCCGAGCTTTGAGAAACGAGCTTCTACACCATTCTTCGCAACATAGGTTTTGAATTGTTGAACAGAAACAAATCAAATATATTTGTTAAGCGTGAAGATATATTGTTGTGGCAAAGGAATTATCAAAGAAAAGTTCGGAAGTGGAAATCGTTTAAGGAATTCGTCCCTTGTCAGGTTACAATTACGTACGTTTTTTTTTTTTTTTTTTTTTTTTTTCAGTTGCATGCCAGTAGAACTTTCAAGTCATTACTGAAGTGGCTACACGCAGTTATTTAGCACTGTTACTTCGTAGAAAGACCCATGCCTTAATTTTTAATTTATAAATGAGGTGAGGTTATGTTTTGAAATCAAATATTTGAGTAATTGTTGTAAGTATTCGGTCACTTTTTAGGTACAAAAAGAAAAATATGTTACACAATAGACACACCATTGCATTTAATCTTAACGTAAAAGTGTTACTACATAAACTACTCAAACATCGAAAACGGCAAAGCAAAACTTTTTAAGTTCTTTGAGAGCGCATATGCTCAACACGTGGTTGATAAAATGGCGCGACTATTCTCTCCTATCACAGTCGCCTGCGGAGTAATACATTTTCCCGCTTTATTTACATCATCATATAAACTAAGGACGGCTGTGTATAGTACTGAATTTTATAGTCCAGTTCTAGATTTCAATTTTAAATGTCATTTCTAGTTATTTCCTTCATCAGTATGTCTTAGATAAAATACGAGTATTGGATTCCAAATAAAACTTTGATATTTGGGTTTCACCGAAAATTCATGGTTCAAGACCCCTGAAAGAAAGAGATAATTCAACAGAGATCATACCTGTCAAGAATGTGAGACGATTTCCAAAGTACCGTTTATATGGAAAATGTTTCAAAAGTTAACGATTTTTGTGAAAACACCACGTTTTTAATATATTTACATGGCAGATAAGTTGCACATATTGACCTTTCTGCGAAAATAGCCTATGAAGTCCTTTCTTCAATAAAAAAATGGTCTAAATTTGTATAACTGGTAAACAATATGAGACAGATGCAAAATTACTCCCCAGAAAATGTAAAGGTATATCTGTTTTAACACACAATTTAGTACAAATAAGTTTTTTGTAGCTTCACCATTTTCTAGATATGCATTGTTATTGGTTTGAATTTTTTAATACTTGGTCATTTTTACGGTCATTAAGTTATATCTTCCTTGGTTCATTTAGTTATTTAGTTATTTCATTAGAAAAATTTCCTGCGCCGTGGCGTAGCGGGCTTAAGCAGCATGTCTTGATCCCTGGTCACGGAAAGCGGCCCGCGTTCGACCCCACCCATGGGGTGCGGATTTTAGGTCCCGAGTATAGGACCAGTGCCCATTCAGCATCGTGAGGAAAGCAATGAGCTTACGCTAGGTAAGCGGCCCTGGTCACGAAAAGCTACATTCCAGCTGGGGGATGCCGAGATGCTGACCACATCTCCATGTATTGGTTGGATGACTGCCCACCTCTGCCGTGCTTAAGTGGGCGTGAGGCCGACAGTCGGGTTGGTAGGTCCTGGCCCTCTTAAGGTTATCGCACCATAGTTGATACATTTATCATTAGAAAAATATGGAATTTTAAAGCCAACAAATCTTGATCCGTTTTATTTTATTATGTATTATTTATTTATTATTTTTATTTTATTGATTTATTTATTGCTTATATTGAAATGTACTATTTCTGCAAGCGTTTATCTATTAACTTAAAGTAGATAGAAAAATAAAAGATTGTAGAAGAGATACAAAAATAGGAATAGAATATTTATTTGTCAATTTTATTTATCCATATATTCATTAATGCATTACCATTAACAAGATTCATAACATACAGTAACAAACTTTCCTATTCACACCCAATATACCCTTCTTATCTGCTTTCGGTCTCAATACACACAACCCCATATAAAAATAGGAAGGGTATTCATCCCAGTATTCCCTTACCTATCCGAGAAAGCCATGGGGAAAAAACACCGTCGGACTGTCCAGCTCAACAGTTTCGAACCCGGCACATTTTGAGTGCGAATTCATACGTTGCGGCAGAGCCAACTCGCTTTGGTGTTGGACATATGTGGTTATCGGAACTGAAAATCCCTGGGAAGTTGTATTACTGGCATCCAAACCCCCGTGCACACACAAATGCAAATTGCAACCTTGCAGGTAATGTTCCCTGCAATACAAAGGTATAAAAAATGAACACAGGAGTATAATTTTACAATGGCCTGACTTAAGGCATGTTCTAAATGCAACGTCTTTCCATTCTTTGTTTATATATTTTCACCAAAATTAAAGAAAAACTTATAATGTTAACTTACCTATTGAATAAATTTCTGGTGGTTTCAAATCCGAAACGTATCCTGCGAAAAGGCTTTTGGATAAGAGCAAGTGAAGGCATGAAAATATCTATATAGATACAAATTCTCTTCACTAAGTAACAAAGAAGAGTTCAGTAACATTCTGTTTCAATGAGAAACCGTTGAGAAAGAGAGAGATGCACCAAAATAGGAGAGGACAGGCTTAGCTAGTAGGAGTGCGGAGGTTAAAAGGTCAACAAAATGGCCATTCATAAGATGGATGTCCATTATATGGTGTGAAGAAATGTACATTACATAAAAAAGTTTATGGTTAATAACGATTTTTGAACAACAACAAAACTGGATAGTATTGAGAATAAATACAAAACTACAAATAAACTGTTAAAAGACAAAAGGAGAAACTTGTAGGAGATATTTCATGTTTTGTTAAGAAGAATAGTCAAAGAGATTGAAATTTGTAATAAAATACAGAAATAATGTAAGATTGGTAACCATGACAACCTCGTATGAGCGGAAGTTGATAGATATCTAAAAGATTTTTCTTCTAGATAAGATCATCGTCGAGGCAAGACGTGTTTTGTGATGCTCTGCAAGTTTGCAGAAAAGTTCCTATGTGAATGCATTCGTGTGATGCATCAAAGATGCATCAGTAGTGGATGCGCTATTAAGAAATAGTTAATCGTTGCATCATTCGCCGTTAGAGAAAAGACTAGATGTTTATAATATTTAAAATTGTGTGAAAGCGCACAAAGAAATGTTTATGCACAATTAAATATTCTACTTTGGAATGCAAGTATGAATTATTAGTTATTCATCAGAAGAGCCAATAATTTCTCTGCTGCGATACTACGCCCGAGAGAAGATCTCATCGCTCCAGAGCTACTGAGGTAATTTGCAGATCCAGAGCTGCCGGGGAAACTACTAGATTTCTACAGGACCGAACACCATAGGAGAGAAATTCTTCAGCATCCACCATCATCCCAATAAACCGCTTCAAACTTATAGGTGTACAAATAAGAACTAAAGTAGTACAGACGTGTGCAAATTATTAGACTCAATGGTGAAATTTTTAACATATACCGTTGATTTTCCATTTATTTAACATAAATAATATTACAAAATCTTTTTTCAACTCTTAGTATTTTTTATGCATTCCTTTAGCCTTTATTACCATTTTGATGCGTTTAGGCATGCTCTCTACAAGGGTGGAGCACTTTTCCTTTATTTCTTCTCTGTGCCAAATGCTTATCAGGCCCTCAATAAGCCGAACTTTTGTTTTTATTTTCAATTTTTTTCAGTCTCTGTTTAACAATAGCCCAGAGATTCTCCATTGGATTTAAATCAGGGCTTTTCCACGGCCATTGTTTTCTTTGAGGAACTGGGTTACAGATTTTACTCTATGGCAGGGAGCAGTCATGCATGAACACAAAATCACCATTTGGAAACCATTCTTTACTTTGCGGAAATAGTCTTGTTTCTAATACACTTTTATACTGTTTCTGCTCCATAGATCCCGCAACTATGTATAATCTTCCAGGTCCATGGACAGACATACAGCTCCAGACCATTTTTTGATGTTGGGTGCTTTACTCTTTGATCGACGCACTGAGGGGAAAATGCTTCTTTATCTGTCCTCAAATATTGGCTGCTCTCTTCACATACTTCAAACATGGATTCATCTGAGAAAATTACCTGAAACAATAAAAACCTCTATTAATATTAAACAGTTTTAAAATTGCTCAAAGATAGTATAACAAAACCAGCAATGAGAGAAACAAAGTTTAGGCTGTTTATTTCATTTCCATAAAATTTACATATACATATTTTAATTTTATGCTATATGCAATTTTCATACTATTTACCTTTCTCCAAAATTCCCTTGGATGTTTCTGCATCTATTTGGCCCATTCTAAACGTTTTTTGCCATTGCAGGTGTCAGTTTAGCCTTTTCACGAGGCTTGCGTGCTGGTAAACCTGCTTCACATAATCTTCTGCGAACTATTGAGGCTGATATTTCTGTACCGTACTGCTTTAGTTGATTACTGAGGTCAATGCTAGTTGCTCTTCTATTTTGTTTTGCCACCTGCACAAGTTTTCTTTGCATCCTTGGTGATAGCTTTCTTTTCCTCCCGCATTTTCCATACCTTTGTGAGGTCAACGTCTCGCCGAATGTTAAAGCTTGATTAATGCGACTAACAGATTTTTATGAAATACACAATTTCTTAGCTATTTCACGTTGTGAATAAAGAGTTTCCTTCAAAAGACTCTCAGTTACAGCTACTTTCCTTGGGGATAAGTCAGCAGTTTTACCCATAACCTCACTTTTGAATCAATGGGAATGCTAAGGATAAGATACACGATGTTACCTAGTTTGAGGTCAATTAATAATAAATACTGAGGATATATTAGCCATAAAACACTATAAAGGCAAATATTAACAATCTTCAGCTACTACATTCACCAAATGAAAGCAATATCACTAAACGGTTGCATAAACAGACATGAAGAAAATGGTTGCTCTTAATTCAGAGCTACTATCATATTACTACAAGTAAAAGAAAAATCCCCCAGCTATTATTAAGAGAGAAATTTCATTGAATATGCTTCATATTGTAGCAAGGAAAAGAATTACGACAAATTGAAATAGGTTACGGCGGTAAATAACTATTATTTTGAATGTTAAACTGAAGCAAAGTAAAAAAAAAAAAAAAAAAAAAAAAAAAAAAAAAAAAAAAACCATGAATGTGTCGAATCGTTTGCACACGTGTGTAATGTAAAATGTAGTTTGCAACATAAAATGGTTTACATTCAGTACAGGGCCAAGGCACTCCTATAGTTCTAATTTCTTATTATTATGAGTACTATTTTTGTTAGATAAAACATCTAAAGTATATAAGTGAAGATACAAAAGCAAATAGGTTTGTTCCAATCAACTGTAACGTATTTTCTCATTGAGTGGGGTCGTCAGAAAGTAGTGTGTTTTTTTGCTAGTTCAGATGCGGATGTAGTACAAGCCGATGTTTGCAAGGCCTCCCAGACATGGGCTGCTATGGTTGCTTCCTTTCTGCCAACAGTTTTTTCATGCAGTTCTGACTCACAGCCTAGCGGCGTTGCCTTAGCAACACTACACTTATACACGTGCCCCCTTCCCATCAATATCCTTCCAAAAGAAGTGAATGGCGTGCAGAAAACAGAACCATTCATGATGGAATACTTCTTGGTACAATTCCTCATCGTTTTTCACATTCTCTCTACTATACTTCATTTTTATATCTCTTAAACACTCTGTTCTCAGAAAAATATATTTTCGGTTACTTCAGTTTAATGTAGACAAATATTTGTAGAAATCGTTTCATTACACATTTTGTTCAGGTCCATAAGCCTGCAGAGGAAATACCGACACGATATATTATCTTTTTTTTTCCGAGGGCGTAAGTAAACTTGGCGAGGTGTGGACGTTTTTATAGCCTTCTAAAATAAATGAGATATGGTATCTTCGTGTAGCAGCCTTGGAGTAAATTGGGCTTTAATATTAGTAATGGTGTGCACACATACATGCAGCGCACGGGCGGATATTTTTTTCTAGAAGCTCCTTTTTTGGTTTCAGTTGACCTCGAAACGTATATGTTTCCGGTGAATCTCGATTCTGAGTGTTTGTGAAGAAGACAATACTTCTACTTACACTAGATAAATGATAGAGAATGTTAAAACAACAAGGATGACATCGTGTGTTGCTATTATTACAGAGAACTACAGTCAAGCCAAGCCACTTACAATATCATTAATCACTACATTATTAAAATATCTATGTTGCAACACTGTGATCAACGTTACAGTAAAGGTTCCAGAAAAAAAAAAGGTTCAGAATTTAACATTGACATTTCGTGTGCCAAATGACTTCCTTTAGAGATCCAAGAGGAACATCTGTTTACATTTAAAATAGGTTCTTCATACTGGCGAATGTGTTTTGTTCTCACGTTGCCATTCTGAGAGCAAAACAAAGGGGTGCATTTGGCTGGCCTCGTAGATCAGTCGGTAGAGCACCTGCCTGCCGTACTAGGGTTCTCGGTTTCGGTTCCCGGCGGTGGGGGTGGAGATTTTTCTCCGACCAAGATAATTCCTCATGTTCCCCAGAGTCTGGAAGTATGAATGAGAGTGCGAATGTGTGTGTGTGTGTGTGTGTGTGTGTGTGTGTGTGTGTGTGTGTGTGTGTGTGTGTGTGTGATCTACTGATTAAAACCCAACGAATACGAGTTACCACTTTCCAAAGGAAATGAAATGTGTAGTGTTTAACGCCCGCTTTCACTACATACAGCCCTGCAGGCGATGACACTGATGATACATGAGATGACGGGGTAAACCGGAAAACCCGCCCCACCGCCGTGTTCTCCATCACAAATCTCACTTTGCGGTCGCCTGGGATCGAACCCGGGCCGCCTTGGTGAGAGCCAAGCGGTCTAACCACTGAGCCACGGCGCGGCCTGCTCCAAAGGAGAACGGCTGACGATATGACCATTGTTAAAGGCGAGTTATAAATGGAACAAAAAAAAGTGCATTTGAAACAGAAAATAAGCCCCAACCTCTAATTCTTTGTAATACTTTGACAATTTTGTAGACAGTTTTTGTGTACTACCTGGTCGGGTTTTGCTTGCCCGAT
The DNA here is from genome assembly GCA_030765055.1 of Mantis religiosa. NCBI lineage: Eukaryota > Metazoa > Arthropoda > Insecta > Mantodea > Mantidae > Mantis > Mantis religiosa. The sequence goes on from CM060953.1 coordinate 142,297,000, forward strand.
ATACCATTCCGTATCCACTCTTTTATAAACTATCCTTAAACTTATTTTTATGATTAATTAATGTTAATCTGGATAAAGTTTGTACAAATTACATATATTTTGTTGTTACTGCAAGGTGAATAGAGGAGTCTGACTCTTTTTATGACATCAGCATTTGTGAATTAATGTGAAGGAATCTTAAGATGTTAAATAAAACGTAATGGCAGAAATTCCTAAGTATAGCATAAATGAGAAGTAAAGTACATAACTTAAGAAGGCACTTGAATTAGACTGCGTAAAAGCAAGAGCCTTGCTTCCGATTTTGTTTTCTAAGTACGTAATTCATATTTTTACAAGTGATTTAAAATTATTTTATTTTATTCACATTTAGTTATGCGATAATTTGAAATGGTATTCCATTATCTTCAAAACTATATCACAAGTACCTCTTGCTATGGATAGAAAAAATATCTTCCTTTCTCAATTGTTCTTTTATTTTATATAGCCGTTAAACAGAAAGAATGGATAAAAACTTACTTTAAAAAAAGTTACATTTGTTAAAACATAATTTATGTATTTGCGACCACTTACCATTCCCCAGATATTCGTTACCATTCGTTTAAATTTTCAAATACTGTAGACCCACAACAAGAAGGCAAGCTAGAGAAATGTTTAACGTAATCACTTTTGCTGTCCCAACGGTGTTTATGCTCGCTTTCCGAGTATGACAAGGATGGAAGGTTCGTTTGTAATACACAAGTGTTGCCACATAGCTCACCTATACATAATACCTATCGCTGCAGTTACTGCAACAAACATTAGATCCGGCAGCATGGATGACTCACATGCACTCTCATACACTCTTTTCCTAGTAAACAGAACCGTTGCCGGTGCAGATAAACAGTTCAAGCTGCTCTGCCCTTCATTCCACTCTAGCCTTCTTGTCGTAGGCATACGTACAGCTATCGCAATTCAGTTGTTTCTAATATGGTAGCGTGAAATTTAAGGCAAGCATATATAACAAGGCCTCAAAATTTCGACCAGTCATGGTTGCTTATCTTGAAATATATTTCATCGTCTAGGATACTTAACGATGTACGTTTAACTTGTATTCATTAAAATAATTGTATCTCCAAATAAATTAGCTCTTGAACAAAAATGTGAATTAGTGTTCTAATTTTAGCTTATTTTGAGGTTATCTATTTTGTTTTCATTCCCATTGGTAGTACTGGTTAGTATTCTGAGACAAAATATTGATTTGATTTTAAACAATACAAATATTAGTATGGCTCGGAAGTTGAATACCAGCAAAGTGTCTGAGAATACTAAAATCCTAAAATGTCCTATAGAAGGATCTGACATTAATATTTTAATAGGTATTGTTTTTTTGTGATTTTACGTCCTCCAAAGTTAAGTCATATCGGACGATGAATGGAATGGGTGAAATGAAGCTCAAATGTGCCCAGGGTCCATAGAGATTAGAGTTATCCGACATTCGTCTTTCAGGATAAGGGAAAACCGTGGAAAAAACCTTATCTAAGTAACTCACCCTGACCGAGATTCGAACTCGGGACCTCTTGAACGTGAGGCAGACTCGCTTCCGCCACGCTACCGAGGCGGGCATAGTTATCGTTGCATATTCAAATAGTTAACATAAACATCGTTACATGAGTCATTGTTGTTCTAGAGCTAAAAAGAATCAAAGTTAGGTTGAGTGAAAAATACAAAGTATTAAATTATATGAGCAAAATGCTTCTTCTTTCAATAATAATGCTAAGATAAATCATTGTTGTCTGTTCGAATTAAGAAAGATGAGTAACAATGTAGCCGAATGAAGGCGAAGTTCAAAAAAGTTATTAACCTAAAACTACGTTTAAAAAGGACCAGTAAGCAAAATAAATGCCCAAAACGGCAAAGTAGATCATTAAAAGGCCCTTTTTTTGCCTTCATGACCCAATATGAATATTAGGCCTCGTCTTCAGATACTCGAAAAACAACAAGAATATTTCTTTCTTCGGAGTTACATTTTGTTCATCAGAAGTATAAATAAATTCTACTCGAAGTAAGGATTTCTCAGATAAGTTCGTAATGTCGTGGAATTGGCTGACAAAATTTGGGAGTTGGTTACAGAATGTATCACAAATATATGTTAAAAGGCATACTATTTGACAAATTCCACATTTCTGATTGGTCCCACAATAATTAATTTCACGTGTGTAATTACTTGAAATGTGTGCAAGGTAAGAATAAAATTGCGTGCAGACTTACAACCTGCATATTGTGGGTGGTAAAGTTTACAGTTCCCATGTTACTTTACACTGTGCTCAAGTAGGTAGGGATAAATTAAACAAACGAAGGTGTGAGGTTCTCATGCGAGGTGTTTCTACAGACACTATTATGCCAAGCTGGACCCCGCCCAGAGCTACACTGCTTACACAATGGGGGCGGATTTGGAGGGGTGTGGTGGTGCACGGGGCGGAAGGGGTGGACATTGAGCATTCACTGGACAGGAAAATCGGTGTAATTGATGGGGTTCCGTACGCGCTTAGGCACTTCCGGCGGAACTGGCAGTCAGGGTGAGAGATAGACCCACAATTGTCTCAAAATGTATCTGTGTGCCTGAAACATGGGCAATTACTACAGAAAACACAGACATAATACGAGTATAATCTCTTTTAAAAATGTCTGTCTAAGAGAGTGCAGATAAAAATGTTCCTATTAAAGTTACAAAGATAACCACAGTTATCCATTTACGGTCCTAAGGTGAGGAAGGGAGAAATTAGTGGTTACTAAAATTACAGAAACGGTTACTAGATATGTGTGACGGCATAAACTGGAATGTCAATTATCAGGAACAGTTATAGCTCATTATATATTGTTAATCGTTTTCACAAGAGTTAAGTGGCATTTGGATTTATTATTTAGTGAGAGAAATGACACTCTGGTGGATCATTTGGTTAGATGCAGGTCAAAAGATTGCAGATTCAAACCCAATCCAGACGATGATTTTAAGTGAGCGTGTAAAACAACTCTTGCGGGACGAAATTCCAGCGCACCACGGACAGATGTGATACCGACAATTGTAAACGACGTTAACAAACAATATATTTAAATATTCATTAATCATCCTGAAAGAATTATGTTTTATTTATTTTTATTTCACTATCCAATTTTTTATTCCTATTTTACCCAAAGGTATATTAGGAATATGGTTTACAAATTATGAAATGGATATAATAAAATTACAAGATATAGCCAAATACAACATAGTATCAGCAAGGTGACAAACAGTAAACATCAAACTTAATAATTTAGTTTAAGAAATATTTTGTTCAAGAAAGCCATGAGATATTGATAAACTTTGTAATTCATCAAAATATGTGTAAGTGTAACCTAAGGATTGAAGCAATGATTCAAGTTCATATCTTTCAAAACAGAAAATGGGGCAATCAAATAATCAAATAAATTTTACAAATTACTTCATAATATGATTGGTGACCCCAACCTAAGACAATTAATGCGGTTTTACGTTCTAAATGTTGCACGTTTCGTAGTATTTTTTCTTCCTCACAAGGTTAATACTGATTCCTATAAATATTCACCTATGCATAGAATGCAGCCATTGTAAATTATTTCCCTTAAACGTTGATATATTTAGTATGAGGATATCAGAACCTTTGCTTTATCCTGTGATTAATTATTACCAAAAGTAGAATGATTGACTTACTGTACATGTGAACCAATGTTACCAACTTGTTTGTGTTTGTTTTTGTTTTTTTATCATTTATTTTGTAATTAATTTTGTGTTGTTTTTGATACATTTTGTTCATACTGTAACTTTAAAGTGAACATTGTAATTGGAAAAACCTGTAAAGTTCACATTGAATAAATAAATAAATAAATAAATAAATAAATAAATAAATAAATAAATAAAATGTGAGGGACATCTTGAAGGTGATTCCCACAGATACAATCAGATGTGGATTTAATATTCAATCGAAATAAGTAAGCAGAAAATTTAGCATCACTAGTTAAGAATTGAATGAGAACATAATTAGGATTAACGAATTTACATTCACGTCTATCGTAAACTGTTGGGAAATATAAATCTTTAGTCAAAGCACTACAATCACTTTTAACCAGTATTCGTTCCAGTCGCGAATAATAATCTTCAATGTTTGCCTCACATTAGATCTCTGACCCATCAATTACAAATATGAGAACTACTTAACACTGCATTTCACCCGCAATAGGATTACTGTTGTTTGTATCCTTCAAAGCCGCAATTGCTGCTTGTGAGTCATTGTAAAGGACAACAGTACATTCTGTTACGCTATTTCACTGCTACACGAAATGCTAATAATTCAGCTTGAGAGACTGAACACTTAAAGAATTATAGATAAAATTTAATACAGGAAAGATATATGACTCGTTAAAACACACAGCTGAAATGAAATAATTATTTGTGACATTGACCATTTACCTAGATATGCATTGCTACTTCATAATTTTATCAGAATATTAGTTTGTAACATAAATATATAACTAAATATACCGTTACAGAAATTCTTGTAAATATAACATCAGTTTTTCTAATACTTCTAAATGACCCAGTCTCTTTCCTTTCCACGCGTCAGCAGATTTAATAATGAGTATATATAAACAGGTTTGAGACCTGACGTTGTTAACGCAATAAGCACAGCGATATAATTTTCGTGTCACTCGTTAGGAGTATACCATTGTTACTTGACACCAGTGTAGACTTAATTTGCCTTGCTTCGAAGACAGAAACATTTTGGCATAGGCGCCCAAGCCAAGTGGCAGTCATTTCCTCTGTCTGTGTCAAAACAACGAGATGACCTCTACATGGGAGTCGGTCAGGGTCAAGCGGAGGTCAATGTATCTGTCTGAAGAAGGAGATGGGTATCTTCATTTTACTGGAATAGACTTTCGAGTAAAAACACAAGCACTTCTTTCTTTTCCCCGCAAGGGTGTACAAAACGTGAACTTGTGTACCGAGCGACCATCTCTGGCTACAATATTATGCCTCCACTTTCTCTAACACCCTCTTATAGTCGTCAAAGGAAATGTTTCAAACATATCGATATTGCATTATACATGCATTTATTTAGGTATTATTTACATGCAAAACACATAACGCAGACAACTATAAATAAAAAACTAGCATTTATTATTTCAACAATATAAGGATCAATTACTTAATTCCTTTTAAATATATTTATAAAACGATGGACCAAAATGTATTGTCAAGCCTCTTCACTGTTTGAAGATAAGTTATTTGGCACAAACTGTTTGGAGCGTTAACACATTAAATGATTCATTATTTAAAATTATTAATAATTACTGTTATTAATGCACAAGTTATAAAAGCTACTTTAAAGTGTTACATTGCAAAAATACCTTATCAGTTATTAGTTTGAAATAAAATAATCACTTTCTTCTTTTTAGCAAATTACGTAGTTTTTTTTCTGATTTTTTTTTTTTCTAACCACAGATAATATTCATCTTTACACGAACATTTCACATAAGAATTCGGTTCTCGTGCAAGCTTCTACGGAGGTAAAAGTCTTCTTAAGAAAGTTCTGGGTTATTAGGAAAATGGCCCGTATTTTTTCTTGCTTCAAAATAAGAGGAAATGCTTGGACCAGCAACTCAGTTTTAATTATAGTTACAGGACGACACATTAATAATCCCCTCTCATTGCAATTAGTTAAATCACAGGTCACAACTCTTTAATTATTACGTACGCTGCTAGTCATACAATATTTCAAGAGTAACATCGCATGCTGTCAGTAACAAATGAAATTCTAAATCAATAAAGTGTAAAATATGAACTGTAAATACCAAAATTAGAACGAGTTTACGTATTTTATATTTATTACATGAATAAAGCGTTATTCACTTCCATTTTACTGTACTTAGATAACTTATTTTACGCATATAGAGTTAAACGTATTTGAAAGTGTTTCATTTGTTTAATTTTATGCAGGTTAGTTACTTTTGTCACACCAAAATATTAACATGCCTCGCTGTTTTAAGTAATTAAAAATTGCTGAAGCATAATACACATATATATTGTGTGGGTCGATATTGTTGGCAGCTCTTTTCTAGTTAGTTACCATAGCAACGTGTGCGAAGCCAGATTTTGACGTGTCATGTGACTGGGTGGGTGACCCTTTAACAGTCACTTGATAAACCAATCATGTCCTCTTTGTGTACCGTTACACTTCGTCGCACACCCACATACCTCTCTCGTTGGTTTTAGGTCGAGTAATGTTCACGTTTCAACATTGCATATCTAGTATTTCATACAAATAAAATTACCTAACCCTCTCTTTAGGAAAAAAAGTATGTGTGCGTTCCTACCCACCAGTGGCGTAACCCAAACATTTGCAAAAGGCATGCAAAGGAAATAGGTGTAATATAGAACTTATACACATTTATACACGAACATATTCTGCGCCGTGGCTTAGTGGGCTAAAGCGTTGTGCTTCGGTTCGCTGCCACGCAAAGGGCCCAGGCTTGATCCTATCCTTCCGAGGTGCGGAATTTAAGTCCACTCAGCTTCGTAGGAATCTGAGGAATTACGATAGGTGGCGAATCGCGGTCATGAAAGGCAACTTTACTACTCGGTGTGTGATGCTACCACATCTCTCCGTATCATCTGAATGATCACCCACCTGTGCCTTGCGCATGTGGGCGTGAGACCGGCAGTTGGTTGGCAGGCTCTGGCTAGCTTGGATTATTATTATTATTATTATTATTATTATTATTATTATTATTATTATTATTATTATTATTATTATTATTATTATTATTATTATTATTATTATTATTATTATTATTATTATTATTATTATTATTATTATTATTATTATTATTATTATTATACACGAACAACCGCGATCTTCACTGTTTCCCAGTAACAAATAAGGTCAACAGAACAAAAGTTTTAGAGCCAATAACTAAAATGCAATATGCATTTTATCATGTATAATCATAAAAGTTTTACTGCTGTTTTCTGAAAATATTAAAACAGCCCAAATTAAATACTAAGTTTAGTATTTATTCAGCACGTTTCTATACTACCCACACAAACATGCATGTGGACAATTTTTTTTAATCCCAACTTTTTTTTAGATGTATGTTTTCAGTAGGTAATTCTCGATTCAAGTTTACGCCGATTTAATATTTCCTCTTCATACTACAGTTAGGTAATTTGGATGTAGGGACCCTGCCCTATGCACTATCGTGGCTCCTTTGACGACCCTGCCTCCTCTCGCCTCATCCTTCCCCCTCGGGGACGCCCCGTTTGGGGCATAGATACAATAGATCAAGACTGGTCGCAGTTCCGAATCCCCTCCATAGTAACCTATGTCTCTTTAGAGATCGATCGGAGGTCACTGTTTTTAGATACTGGTTTCAGTTATGTCTTACTCTACGCAGTAAGTTGGCAAACAAGTTTGGTATCGTATATCCACCAATGATAGTCAAACGTATTTGAGCCAAACGCCTGAAATAGCCGCAACCACTTCCACTTTTATGTACGTCGGCTAGCATTTCAACTTAGACGACTTTTGTTAATACCTGCTCATTCTCTGCCCCGCCTCTCCTGAAATACTCGCAGCCTATATTTGAGATACAAACAGAGAAGGAAAGCTGTCTTCTCCATGGCTTGTAAGATTTTCCTAAATGCACTTTGGTGTTCTAACCCTAATTCTATGGCGTGGTTGTTATCCAACGCGTACGGGAATCCATTAGAAAGTTTCACTATCCAGCACATAAAGTTGAGGGAAACGGTTGAAAACCTTTACAAATTACTGGAAAGAGGATACGGTTGCTATGGCAACCTGGCCATCTTCCAGCTGACAACATATCGCATCGACAGTTTACGACACTCCGGCGACATCCGTGGAGAAATTCCCAGACAATGGGACATGTCTCAAATTTCAGGCATTCCCTTCTGTCTTTATTATTTCATTTCCATCCACGTTATTGGTCCGGCAGTAGAGGGTATCTTGCATACTGATGGTTGGCGGAGGGGAACTTGACAAATAAACACTTGGCGACAACAAGGTCTGTAGCTTAAAGAGCAGGGCTCCCCACTGAATCGTTTAGGGAAATGTGATTCTTCTAGAGAGTAAATTATTAAGTTATATAAATGTTAAATATACGGCTTTTTATTGCAGTAGAACCGTTAAACCTTTAGAAAACTAATTAGTGAGAATAAATGAAATTTGTTACCCAGGGCGTGTCCTGAAGCGAGGGACCCAGATTCAATCCTGAAACCGGTATGGGACTTTTCTCTGTCTGGCAGTTTGGTATGGGTTGCATTGAGGCTCTTAGAACACATTTAGGATTAGCAGCTATTGGGCTAAGCAGAGGTGGATCAAGTCAGGCTCACGACGTGACACTTCCTAAACGCCTGTCTATGATCAATGTCACCTAACTGACCCGGCGAACTTCGAACCACCAATAAAAGTTGTCTAAACTTAAAACAAATTCGAATTAGTTAGTTACTCTGCAATTGGGAATGAAGTTTAAATACAACACAGTTACAATTAAGTTGATCATTTTAAAGCTTTCTGATAAACAATACTTAAATATTGTCACGGCAACAGGCATAAAAGTTTCGTCACAAATAAGAAAACAGTCGGCGGATAAAGTTTCATGGTAATTATGAGTCTTGCTAATCAGTTAATGATAGCTCGGCTATTGTAAACAAGCGCCTGCAAGCAAGATAATTGAGGTAAAGGCCTCACCGGCATAGATTAAGTTACCCTTCTAGAATGTGATAGAATATTTGGTTTCTTTATTCCTCCTGAAATTTCTGGACTGATATAGATTGTTGGGGTTCTGGTTTATTTTAGAACAATCTAGAGTTACGAATTAGGTATTTAAGGACGTGACGGCTCGCAAAGTGAGTTGTAAACAGAGTAAGCAGAGAACAGCTGAGAGTGTTGTTGAAAAGACAGTTGTGTAACAAGAGTGTTGTTGTAACGAGAGCTAATGTAATCAGCTGTCACGGTTTGTTATTGTCATCGACCTTGGAAGATTGTGTTATTATGTGATGTAATGTTGTTACGTGAGAATTGAACAGTGTATCTCTACGGAAATAAAGGAGATTTTTAATTTATGCAAGTTTTAATTCTACAAACCCACAAAGTCACAATATCTAAAGATGAAGGTTTTCTGAAGCGCGAACACGTGACGCACAATTGTCCATGAGAGAAACAGGGAAACTTCAAGTTGATTCCGCAAACTTCCAACGACTACCCTTGCGATTTATTTATGGTCATCACAAAGGCCAAACGCACGGGAAATTATAGACTCTTAAAATCAAAAAGTAAATCCGATGGAATCATCGGAATACGCGGGATCCAGATATCCTCTCCTTTGTACTTTCCCTTGATGATTGTTGCCTCGATGACGATATGCATTAGCTTTTTCAAAGTTAGTGTCGTTCCATTACACAGTCGTGGTTGGTTAAATTTACGCAGGCAATTCTAATGAATTTAAAAACTCTGATAGTTAACTACTCATCATGTTTTGTAACTGTGTCAACTGATCTGTACGAAAACAACTCCCCCGGATGAAACAGACGCTCTAGAGCGCAATTCTGGCGTACCAACACGACTATTAGCATTAACTGCGTCTCGCTGCTCATCAGTAAGGTCAGCATGTGACGTAGCTCGTCGCACATTTGACTGAGTTCTACGAACTAAGTCAGGGCATCTTATCCTTAGTATAGTAAAAAAGTTACCGTGAACTTCTCAAAGTCACAAAGGAATTCAATTAATTTTGTGCCAATTCAATTCACAAACCAAATTATAAAGAAGGTATTCAAAGAGTCACTAATATTTGACAAAAATTGTCTGTGGTAAATATTTATAGTGCTATAGTGCCTTCAGAAATTAATTTTGTGTCTAATCTTCGTAAGGTATATCATCAAGCTACATATAAAAAATTCAGTCCTGATAACAAACGATAAACATTATTTAATAAAATATGGCAAGTGAAATATATTTGAATACTTTGGCAAGGAATGGAATATCTTTCTTCTTTGTAATGCTTTTTTTTTGTCGAAAATAAATGAAAGTGTATGTGTTCCGTAAGAGTTTGCCTGTGTACTCTTATATTTAGTTACTAACCCGGTCCATTATCACTTCAGGTTCTGTTTCTCATCTTTTAAACCTTCCTTGGAACGTATACAAATATTTCAAAACCAAAATTAGGCAAATCGGTTCAGCTATACTCTCTAGACTAACAATCGTCTATATATATATATATATATATATATATATATATATATATATATATATTATACTGGATATCAAACGTCCCCTTGGGAATTTAATTCCAAATATTCACATAAACTTACCAATATAAAACGAATGCATCAATCACAAATAAGCTTTTGAAATTATTCCAATGAATTGTATTCGTCAGAAGGCATCATTTACAATAGATACTACAAATGTTTAACTAACCAAGCGTGTATAGTTTTGATGCAAAATCTTCTGTAGGTGTTCATTTCCCAGTTGGTTTCTTTTTTAATTTTTTCCCATTAAAAACACTCACATGCAAACTTTTAAACGTTGCTAAAACTGTGAAAGATTCTAATTATAGAAACAAAATTCCCGTTTCCCAACCGGTAAGTGAACCATAGATCTCTGGGTTAAGATTGACTAATAGGTAGCCTCTTGGAATTTTTTGAAAGTTTTTGTCACTAAAGATCCATAAGATACAGAGAAGGATATAAGAAAAATATGAATCTCATTGAAACATGCAGTTCATGTCAAATATATTTGTGGCAATAATTTTAATGATATTCGTTGCCTAAAATTTTCGTACATGTTTTGTGGTGATAAATATGTTTTTGTTGAAAGCGTGCAAAGCAGATAGAATTTCAAAGGCAGCTTCTTTAAGATTTTATCGCTTAAATTTCTTCTGTAATTACAAGCAAGTATATAATGAAAGCATTTCTGTTAACTGTTAATTCGATTAATATAAAATAAATTGGAAAATAATTACGTTTTATATCATAGAATTTCACAATTCACACTCCTTTAAAAAAGCTTATTCTGAATGCACTTCTCCTTAATTTAAAACTTTTCAGTAATAAATGGAAATTAATTGTTCTTTCACACTAGCCGTGTGTAGGACGCACTATGAAAGAGTAGAGCCATACTGAAAAATTCAATGTCATAGCCGGGATTTGAACCACGGATCTTCTGGTTTCCGTCCAGCCGCTCTAAACCATTGAGTTACTATGGCCAACGTGCCAACATGACATTAAATTCTCCAACTGACTCGTATTTTCCCCGGTAAACCACTAGGAGTTCTCATAAACACATGGGCGGCTGGACAGAAACCAGAAGATCCGTGGTTCAAATCCCTGCTATGGCATTGCTTTTTCAGTCTGGCTCTACCCTTTCATAGTGCGTCCTACACACGGCTAGTGTGAAAGAACAATTAATTTCCATTAATTGTACCCAATATTGGTCCGAACTATAAAGCCCGGGTCTTAAACTGCTTACAGTATAGTAAGTGTGTGTGTGTGTGTGTGTGCGTGTGCGTGTGCGTGTGAGTAGTGTTTAACGCCCGCTGTCACTACATACGGCACCGCAGGCGGTGACACTGATGATACATGAGATGAAGATGGAGCACTGGTGAAATGAGATGGCGGGGGAAACCGGAGGTCCCGGAGAAAACCCGCCCCAGCGCCGTGTTGTCCACCAAAAATCTCACCTTGCGGTCGCCTGGGATCGAACCCGGGCCGCCTTGGTGAGAGCCAAGCGGTCTAACCACTGAGCCACGGCACGGCCGCGTAGTAAGACGCCATTAAGGTAGTTGTCTCATGTGTTTATGAGAACTCCTAGTGGTTTACCGGGGAAAACACGAGTCAGTTGGAGAATTTAATGTCATGTTGGCACGTGGGCCATAGTAGCTCAATGGTTTAGAGCAGCTGGATGGAAACCAGAAGATCCGTGTTTCAAATCCCGGCTATGGCATTGAATTTTTCAGTCTGACTCTACCCTTTTCAAAAATTGTTTCATTACACACCTCGCTACATTACAGGCTGAAGTAATAATCAAATCTAAAATGCGGGTGTTATGCGCTGGTTTTGGGATTAAACTCCCTGCACGACCACCAGAAACAAACGAATAACGACTTAGCACTTGAAAAAGACCATAACGTATTTGAAAGTTCATTAATGAAAACCAATACTCTGAAAATCTTAATGCTGAAAAAAAAATGTTTTACATAAATTGCTGTTTTAATGACAGATGCTCTGTGTAGTGGGTTTTGTGTAGTTTGCAGGTTACACAATAGTATGCAAAATTCATTCAGAATGAAAATAGATGTAACAGGCTACTTCAGAAAATTTAAACTGAGAAAGGTTTTATTAGTAGCTTAAGTATCTTAAAGATAGGTATTTTGATCAACAACATGAACCATTTCTCAAAAATAGTGGATAGTGTTTTATGTGAAGGATAGTTCTGAGAATTTAGGGGTCTCAAAATGTATAGTACCTTTAAAATACATCTAATACTTTATATCCATAGCTGCTAGAGAAAGTAATACGAATTTGCATTCAGAGCATTCTACCGCTTTCTGGAGAAATCTCATATCTAACTGAACAGAGCCCCATATCTTTCTATCTTTGATGAGGAACCAAAAACTAGACCAATCGCGATGATGTATGTGAGTCTCATTCGAGAGGCCCCGGGGCCGACCGAACTGATCACGATCAGTTTTCGCCCCACCTTCCGCGGTTTATTAAGACCTTAGATTAAAACTTATCGTCGCTGTGACACGACAGTGACCCGGTATTAAGTTGCAAATAACATGTATTTTAGTGGAGAAAAGTAATAAATACATACCTGAAAATAATTCACCACAGTCAATAGGAGCCAGAAAGAATAGAGATTTTATTTATTAACTGAAGTAAGTTGCAGCAGTTGAAATTATATAGAATTGATTTGGAAATACTTATAATAGTTTTTAATCAGCACTTATTTTTTTGTTTCAGGTGAGTGTCATATCAGTGCAGTTGTAACGTAAGTAATACCTAGTTTTATTGATTTGTCTCCTCCCTCCACCATTTAGAAGGTGGCAAGAAGACTCTCCCCAATGTTTCCAGCTTAACCTTTAATTAAAAATATAAAACTTTGGTTTATATTTAAATAATGTCACTAGAATTACGAATGTCATTGAATACCACTCGCATTTGCCCATAGAAAATCAAGCTTCTAGTGGCATTTTACTATTAAAAGAAAGTATATCAAGCTTACGGTGAATAAAACAGTAAAATGTTATTTAACTTACTAAATTAAGGGATATAACTGCTTCTATATGCTCTTTCTGTTTCTTTTTTCTTTTTTTTTTTTTAATTTTTTATTGATCGATCAGCAGTACAATGCCTTACAGATCAGAGTGAAAAGAAGGTAACAGTACAATAAGAACAATAACACTCAGGGATAGGCTAACAGCCCCCCCCCCCTAACTACATTAAGTTAGAACTCCAATAATACTCTCTGAGAAATTATGTCAAAGTTGAAGATGTAAGACAGACATCAAGCACTAGAATCACTCGAATCAGATGTATCACTTAGAAGCAGGTCCTGTGGTAGTCTCCTCTTCAAGCGTGAGGGCTGGCGCGTGCGGACGCCGATGTTATAATGCACAGCTCCTGGAACTTCTTGCAGCGTGGAAAAGAAACGACGAGCGATCCTGTGAATGTAGTCGTGAAGAGGTAACAGTCCTAGTTCGTGATGGAGCTGCTAATCACGGATGAACCATGGAGCGTTGGTAGCGATGCGCATGAAGCGATTCTGTATGACCTGAAGACGACGCAGATGACATGTGTGCGGCCCCCCTCACTTGGCAGTCATATGTAATAAGCGGACGAACAAGTGATTTGTAGAGTAACAATGAAGACTGTAGGCCGAGGCTGGAACGGCGATGCAACAGAGGTGAGAGTTTTGAAAGTCGCCCGGATTCCAGTGATATAAGACGATCGATATGAGCACGCCAGGTCAGTCGAGAGTCCAAAAGCACTCCAAGGTATTTAACGGGAGTCGTAGTGGGGAGCCAAGGGGCATTGTTCCTGTAGAGACACAACCGAGTAAGCGGATTATATCGGCGAAGAGTGAAGATTTTAGCTTCGGTTTTCTGAGGGTTCAATGAGATCCGCCAAGTGCTGAACCAATGAGTTAGGCGATCTAAAAAGAGCTGTACTACTTGTTGTGCGTGCTGGAGATTAACATGAGAATGATATAGTACTGTGTCATCAGCGTAAAGAGCTAAAGAAGTCGGAGCTAAGTCAGGAATATCAGAAATGTATATAGTAAATAGAGTCGGGGCCAAGATAGAACCCTGTGGGACACCTGTGGTAATATTACGTGGGGATGAAAGCTTTCCACCAATGCTTTCTGTTTCTGTTTTTATTCTTTGACCGTCTTGTTTTGAAGCTAACCTTGAAGTCTATGGGGAACACAAATGACGATCGCAAACAAATTAACAGATGCTAGAGGTGGCAAAAGGAAGGGAGGGATATAAAGGTGGGACAAGCAGCCAGTATTGCCTAAAATACGTCGTTTATGGCACCCTTATTAGTCAAAGTAATAAAAATGTGATAGTCAACTAAAATATGTTTTACATTACGAAATATGACAATTCGGTAATTACAAAATGATTTGATGTTGGAGCTAAGTGCTAATGTGTGTACATTTCCCTATCAGTAAGCTGGAAATGACGTTAATATTATCGCTGTTTTTGTTAACCATATAGTAATATATTTCAACATGTGAGTGCTAATGGCGTAGTGGAGGACTGCAAACCAACTGTTAACGTTTTATTTGCTTTGTTTCTCATTAGCGCATGTAACATCATGGCGTACCATTCCATTTACTTGTTTTTAGCAATCTCAGCGGACAAACCATGAGGTATTAACTATTTTCAATAACTTCTTTTGAATAGTTTTGGATAACAAGAAGTACTTTCGAATGAATAGTTTGTGAACTATCTGTGACAAATTTAAAGCTGGGTGACTGTTACACAATGCATGTTTACTAAAGATGCTAATTTATAGAAAGGAGGGAAGAAATAAGCTATTTAATTCAACAGCAGTATTTGGATTATTGTTATATGTTATTTCTGTCAAAAGAAATTAAAAAGCCACTTATATTGCGCTTTATCACGAGACTTTCACTTGTTTTACTATCTTATTCCCGCCCATACCTTGGTCCAAATTTACTCACAGCTTCCAGACACAAAAGAAACAATTGTTTTCCGGCTAAGCTAAGCTTAGTGTAGAAATAACTAACATTTCTGAAGATCTATAATGTGAGCGGACATGTCGGAGTTTGATTAAAAGAATCCAGTAATCGTTGAGGACAACTGTGCTTCACAAAGAATGTCAGTGTTTCTGGAAATGTCGTTCAGTGTATGACTTCTTGGTAATAGCTTGGCACAGATTCTTTCGCAGGTTATGAATGCACTAAATGCGAGTAATTTAGGGTAATCCCTCAGAAATGAATTCAAAGAATGTTGCATCTATGGGCATCCCAGATGTTAACATCGACTGCGTCAAGATTTCAACGCTGACATTCACCCCTGAGGAACGCTGGCTTCATCCTGCACCTGTTTTTCTGGGAAAAGAAATCATAGACAGCCCCGTCGCAGCTGAGTGATTTGTAGAGGGAACCAACCTTTGTGAATGCTAGACGTTGACGCACTAGAGGATCCAATTCAGGTTGAAGCTGTCACCCGGATCTTCGTGGTTTCCCCAGGTCGATAGGCTAGATTCTGTACCTCCTCTAACCATTTGATTATCTTACTAGAGGTACATAAATATACATGGTGCAGAAAGACTGTAACCGAATGTGGCTCCTTTCCAAATGATGCCAAACCCAACATAACTAATGGTATATGAAATAGAAGAAATCTGGATGTGTTAAACTCATCTTTCATAATATTGAACATCAATGGTATCTTCATCTACTGTTCCAACAACTGACTCAGAGAATATAATAGTACTGTAACATGAAAGATTGTCAAGGTCAAATACTAACATATTCTGAGACCCTTTTTACCCTGCTATCACATTAATTTCAAGAAATCATCTTAATCGAGGCTATGTGTTAATAAATAAGACAGTGTGGAAATCCTACAGTGTCAGAGCAATTCATTGCTGATTATAAAGTGCTTTTCAGAGAATGTGTTCGACAGAGAGGCCGATTTTGTAAAATATAATAATCGTCCCAACTTCATTCTTTCTTGTTCGATAGCAAACTCAGTTTTAAATGCAGTCACTAAAGACTCAGAGTTGCCAAAGGGACTGACGTTTCACAAATTGCTCCTAGAAATAGGTTTACGTGAACATAAAAGGAAACAAAGTAACGTCAAGAGATATCATTGTGGAATCTCAAATATTCATCATTACTTGGCGGTTTCAGATCAAATACCAGTAAATCGAATTGTTTCTTCTGTATGTATGTTACATTTTAAATATCGAAACGTGTAACGCTTTCTTTTTATTTTATAATTGAAAATTAAGGCATGTCATTTGCAACACGTGCTCCAAAGTTAAATTGGTTCATTGCCAACTTAGCAGAAAGAAGGGAGATACGGCACTTTATTAAATCAACACTTTCGTAGACGGGTATTTCATGTTATGTTTACATTAAATAGTTAATAATTCTGTATAGAAATTATCACAGCATGATTTGGCGCAATCGACGGTGGTATACGACATGTGCAGTAAATATGCTTTGAGAAGAAAATTTATATGGCTAGATGGATCTATCCGTGAGCAGAGGACATCTGAGAGACAGCCAGGGATGCTCAATATGGAAGCAATATTGCCACCACTTCACTGAAACTGTTACCCTTCATTTTCTCACTCTGTACTTTCCTCTCAAAGATTTAAGGCGCAGTCTTTTTAGTATTTGCTGCAGTGCCATTTTCCAACCTTGTAAAGCTCTATTAGAAATACGGTTGACAGAAAGTGGCTGCAAAATGTTTAAAAGTTATAATCCAAAACGTAGGGATTAAAAGAATAAAGGAAGAGAAATAAAAATTTTCCAGCAAACATGGGTCCGGAAATTATAGAGCGGAAACATTATTTTATTGCTGGTTGAGCTTCACTGAATGTAAATAAAAGTAGTGATGTCACGAGGGACAATCATATAGCATTCAAATGGAAACAACTACACAAGATGCAAATTAGCAGTTCATCATACATACAAACCTACTGTACTGCACCTTGGCAATTCTCAATCATTATTTTTGTTAAACCAGAACTCTATTTCAGTCATGTTAATGCATTGTTTCAAGACTGAAGTATATGATTAAAATTTAATCATCGTCCAGATAATGTACATTTATGGACTAAGAGACTATCTACTAGAGCAGTTGTACAAAATATTTCCTATTTTAATTACTATGGTCATTTCGGTGGCTTTGACTGAAACATTTCATAGTATTTTTACTCTTTAAACTATCAGATTGCGTTTTGATCTCATTTTGTTTTCACACGTACATTCAGTCTAATCTACATTTCCAGGCATTATGGAGGGTAGGAAATAATCATAGATAAAGTAAAACTCCCACCCCCATCCGGGGACCTCCGAGTGAGAAGACAGTTCGCAGACCCCCTGACTAAGAAGGCAATCACGGATCAAATTCGAATGCTACTTTATCTAATAATTGAGACAAATACAATTTTCACTGCTTTTGTTGCAATTGGATCCTAGTGCTTAATAAGGTCCAGCCAAAAAAGAAATGCTTAATTTCCGGGCTAATCTTTACCTTCTATTTCTTTTCATTTTTCATTTTTATATTTTGAACCATCACTTTTAAAACATGTATAAATAGACACTGTAAAACCTTTTTTCTAAGGTGATATTATTTTTTAATGTAGACACAAAATGAGTATATGCCATGAAATCTCAATAATGAATTTCTGGTTTGAATTGAACTTCTTTAATGGAAATCAGCACCAAAATTGGCTAAAAATATGGGGATTTTTTGATCTAATAAAATACTTTGAACCTTATAGTATTATAATCCAACAAAATTTATGAGTTTCGGGCATTTAAATATACCTAAACGTGCATATAACTGTTATATAGGTTATAGGTAAAACATTCATTGAAACAACTGACCTTTTGTTGATTGTGTACATAGTTGGGATCATGAATGGGCTAAACGATACATGGGAAGAAACACCTAAACATAACACAACAATGGGAACATACTTGAGGCCTGATGTGGCAAAAAACTAATGCCTGTGTACCAAAGGCTGGCATCAGATGAAATCCTAAGGAGATGAAAATTGGGTAAGACACAAAATGCAAATGAAAGTTTACATAACATGATATGGCATAATTGCCCAAAAGAAATATTTCTTTCAAAGAAGAGACTTCTGGTTGCTGTGACATCAGCCATCAATGAACTCAATTTTGGTTGTTTTGCCTCACTCAAGCTGCAGCCAGACATAATGGACACAGATTTCACCAGCATCTCTAAAATTTAACCAAGGGAAGGACCAATTACGCTTACTTCATTCAGCAATTTCTGCGAAGGTAACTTCTAAAACATCCAGAAGGAAACTAAAATTGAAGAACACTGCTGCAGAAGAGAGAAGGAAGAGGCAGCAGGGTCCAACTTATCTATCTGGAGGGTTTTAGTCTGCTTCAAGGCATGCAGCTGAGAAGGAAAATGTTTTGGATTTTAAAATTTTATTTACTCAGTTATATTTTCTCAACATTCTTTGTCATTAAAAATGTTCCACGCGTTGCAGTTTTGATTCAGTCCATCTAAAATTTTCAACACATGTTCTTAGAAAGCTAACAAAGATTTCTATCATATGAATTTTTAATATTCATTATATTTTTAAAGTTATTGATATATAAAGTCAAAGGTTTAATCATTTTATGGCATGTTTGTTTTGCTGCATATCTTATTTTTTCTCCCTCTGGAACTAAAAGCAGTATAAGAAATCCATATGATAGGTATTTTCTTCATAACCATCTGAATATTTTTAGAAACAGAAAAACTAAAATTTTGAAAATTTTCATCATGTTGAGCGGTTTGAATTTTGACCAAATTTTGAACTTCACAAATTAATTACTCAAAAACTATTTAAGATACAAAAACCAAATTTTGAATTCTGTGTTTACTATGCATCAGAACTAAATGGGAAACATTTCAGCAAGATTGGTTGAAAATTGCTGGATTTGGGGTTTTCAGTGCCGCATCCCCTTAAGTAAGCGATTCAAAACCCAAACTAGATCAAAATTTAATTTCAGTTTTTATGATCTATATTACTGTTGGACCGGTTTAGAGACTACACTAGAAATATTTCCGTGAATATGGTTTTATCATTTAGACATCTGTATCAAATTGTAACGATCATATCCCTCATTTGACAAACACTTCATGAGCAGTTAATGAGGCAGATCTACATAAGTAAGAAGTAGGTTGCGTACAAAGAACGTGGCTTCATTTCCCTGAAATTTGGATACTGACCGACTCTCGTTAATTTGCCTGAGAACTTGACTGTCTTCCGGTAAAGCAGGACGAGATCTTCTCGGTAGAGAGGAGCTTTCCCTGGTGCATGGGAACCGCAGTTTTCCTAGCAGCATTAGCGGATGCAGTTCTGGAGATTCTGCGTACATCCGCTGGAATCAAAGGCGGCGCCAGCACAATGTTTTTTATGAGGGTTAGCCGGAAACAGTAAGTCTGTAATGACAGTATAGAGAGATGCTATACAGTGTTCTACAAAAAAGCAACTTCCTGGGAAAAATGCAAGTACTCCCAAATGCAAGCCAATAGATAACATAGCACGTAGTTGTTTAATACTACAACAATGACAAAATGTGCATTACGAAATATAAGTTTCCTTTTTAGTAAAACGCCTCTCTCTAAAAGTTTACAGATTCCATTGAAATGGTTCAGACTGAATAGGACTTCATAGGCTATTCGCAGAAAATTCAATTTATATGCAAATATTCTAAATTTATAGTATCTTAATACAATCGTTAAAACATTTTCCAACAATCATCAGAACCATTTTTGAGAAAATAAAAAACTATGAAAACGTTTCACTGCAAAAGGTAGTTTGAGGTGGGAGAATCTTTAAAATCTCGTTTCCACCCTTGTAAGATACTGAACGCAAATGCCAGATTTGGTGTTTCTTCTTCTTCTTCTTCTTCTTCTTCTTCTTCTTCTTCTTCTTCTTCTTCTTCTTCTTCTTCTTCTTCTTCTTCTTCTTCTTCTTCTTCTTCTTCTTCTTCTTCTTCTTCTTCTTCTTCTTCTTCTTCTTCTTCTTCTTCTTCTTCTTCTTCTTCTTCTTCTTCTTCTTCTTCTTCTTCTTCTTCTTCTTCTTCTTCTTCTTCTTCTTCTTCTTCTTCTTCTTCTTCTTCTTCTTCTTCTTCTTCTTCTTCTTCTTCAACTTCCCTAGTTGTACCACTATCGTGGTGTTAGGGGATTCTTGTTCCTCTATCCCTTTTAAGGTCTGGCCTGGGGAACCGAAGCTTTGGATCCGATAGGGAACCAGGATTGGTGATCAGCCCAATGCCTGGTGTTATATTGGACGTTAAGTTATATTGGACGGTGAATGAATTGGTTGAAATGATGCTCAAATGAGTCCAGGGTCCATGGAGCTTAGAGTTACCCGACATTCGTCTTGAAGGATAAGGGAAAACCCCGGAAAAGACCTTATCTAGGTAACTCACCCTGACCGAGATACGAACTCGGGACCTCTTGAACGTGAGACAGACATGCTACCATCTACGCTACCGAGGCGGGCATATATATATATATATATATATGAAGACGAGATGAATGATAAGAAAGAAGATGATGGAGTAATTGTTGGAATCCTGACGGGAGAAGCTGGAGGACCCAGCGCCATATTATCCACCACAAATCTCACTTTGCTGTTGCCTAGTGTCTAACCCGGGCCACCTTGGTGAAAGCTAAGCGTCTAACCTCCTCAGCTATGGCGTGGCCCCAAGTTTGGTATTCAATGACCTTTAATTTGAGTTATGTTGTTCAAAGACACGTAGACATATACTCTCTCTCTCTCTCTCTCTCTCTCTCTCTCTCTCTCTCTCTCTCTCTCTCTCTCTCTCTCTCTCTTTAATTAATGTTTAAAACTGTTATGTGACGTTCAGCTGAGTTTTTCTGCCTTTATGGCTTATTTTTTATGTATTGTATGTAACTCAGATATATGTTTTGTAATAAAAATCTTTGGAACTATTTAAAAAATCAAAATGTTCAAAACTTTTTGACGCAGAAGTAGTTGGGGATGGGAGATTTATGTTCATATATTCGATTCGTATGCTTGGATGATGTTAAATTTAAATACTGTTCGTCAACGCAAAGAAAGTCCCTTAGACCCCTTCCGTCTTATTCCCCAGGAACTTTCTTTGCTGTGGGAAACAGTAGCAAGTTTGCTATACAACCGACTGTTCAATTTTAATTATGGTGTTCTCAGACATCTCGGAAGACAAATACATTGACATGTTTCTACAAATACTATTTTAAGGGTTCAATATGGCTTGAAATAAACCTAATTTCGCCAAATTTTGGCATCCTTATCTTGGGTGGTATACAATAATCCTCCCCACTTATTTTAAATCATAAAGGAATAAACATGTGTTATGGTATTCATACATATACAAACTAATATTTTTCTCGTGGCATATTATGTGTATTTTTCCTTAGGAAAGGCTTCCAGTTGTACAATAAATGCTTATTTACATGTGAAAGTAATACTGAAGTAGCTATTCGTTGTAACAAAATGTTTTGTTGAAAAAAACATAATTATAAAAATCGCGAACTTTCATCCACGTCAGATGACCCATTAGCTTGGAAAAAGTGTTAACTTACGACACAGAAAAATTCGAAAACGGCTAATGCTACGAATAAAGGTAAACAAATTGCGTTTCTACTGCAGTAAGTTTTAATTTTATTCCCTATAGTTTCCTAATTATATAAAATGTTATAAAATAAGGAAAACCTCACTTGCTAACAATGGAAAATTAAATACGTTTCTCGTGTTTATATTTCAGGTATATAATGTTTTAATAAACATCAAGTGAATCATTTTTGACAAATTGAAGCATAATAGAAAAATATTCTTTGTATAAGGCTATGCTGATATGAATTAGGGAAAAACCTCATATTTTTTCACCTTTTTGCTAAAGTTTAACGTCCTTCAACTTGGTAGGTCATATTGAACCATGAATGAAAGAAGTGAAATGATTCAAATGAACCAGATCCTTATATAGCTTGAGCCTACCCACATTCTCCTTCTAAGACAAGGGAAACCCGGGGAAAAATTAATTAATCCGTGTTAAGTTAATTTGAACTCCAGACCTCTGCAATGTGAGGCAGATTCTTAACCACGTGGCACAGAGACCGACGTGAAAATTGTCGATTGCACTTGAAAAATATTGAACCTAAATATCAAGTTTGGTATCCATAGGATTTCTCGTTTTTTAATTAATCTGTACAAAGAGAGACAGGTTTAAATTGCTCCTTTTATAAAATCATATTTGTTTCAAACTCAGAGCTATCTCAAAGTCTCGATGATGGGTAGAATTAATATTTCGTCTATTAATGATGGAGAAAGTAATGTATCCTTCATGATACTGAGAGTAATTATACAAAATGTTGCATGCCATACTAGGTAACGGTCGGTATTTCCTTGTGTGCAGTGAAACCAGCAGGCAAGCTTGTATCGAATACAATGTCGGCCATTTAGGAGTAATGCTGGTAAGCCTGTGCACTCCAATCGATGGTATTTTGTTTCCCTCAATCCAGCTAGCCGCTGATCCCCACATTCACCGCAAAACCGTGCCTTCGGTTTTCATGCAAATGAGCGTGCAATTTATCATTTATTTGATGAAATATTTCAACATAGATTCGAACAGAGAACGTTTTTAAGTTTGACACTACCGATCAGATTTACATATGTTAAATATATGAAAGGAAATATCATCTGCTAGAACAATTTTAATACATAATTCTAAAATTTCAACTATCGAGATTTCTCCATAAATATGTATTTTGAAGTGAGATATGGAATTGACGATTCTTCCTACAGTTTAGAGATAGCTTGTTTTTGTTAAACCTAGTTTTCTAAATTTTTTTTCCTCACTAGAATAGCTACATAATCAACCTTTGGGAAATAGGTATTGACTAAGGTGTTAACTCGTGTACAGATACTTTTCTTTAGGTTTTGTACATTAGTTCACACACACACACACACACACACACACACACACACACACACACACACACACACACACACAACACACACACACATCATTCACATACTTGTGTTTATGCTTTGGAGGGATATGGCAAGAGAAACATTTTCTCCACTCCTGGCGAAACGAACCCGGGAATCCTCACAAAGCAGGCAAACTTTCGTTGTTTTATTTGAATTACTTTATATTTAATGTCATTTGTCATACAAAACTGTAGGCTAGATGAGTCCCACAAATTAACAGTAGTATGTATTTCTGAAAGCAAGAGAAGCATTGCTGTCCTTTTAGTTGTTGGAATACATTAACTTCTCAATTTTCATTTCATTTTTCTGTGGAATATTTAGAGATACAATTTTCAAACAGTACTGGAAATTAAAATACAAGAGGCAGTTTTGCAAGTACGTAGTTCTCTATAGTCCCAGTTGAGCGTGGCATAGAGTGTATCCTGATGGTCAATATTTAGATATACTGTCGATATAATCTCATTTTGTGGAAGTAAGGTATTTATTGCTATTATTTCTTTGGTTAGGAAAGAAAACCAAATGGATTTATGTTTCCTCTATAAATAATATTGGCAGTTAATATGACGCGATGTTGCACCGTTTATAACAGAATATTTGATTAAAAAGTTCCATTTCTAAAGACATAATTGTGTACATGATTTGATAAATAGGAAATAGCACTTACTGGGAGTAATTTTGAAACTGCGAACTACTTGTGCGAGAACATGCATGAAGCAAGGAGTACAAAACATTAGAAGGGATTTGGATTGGATTTTATTACGGGGGGATTCGGTACGTAGGCCACCATGCTGGGCCCATTGTTCCTCTGCCTCCAAGTGGGGGCACTCCCAGAAGGCAGGATGAGGCGAAGGAGACAGAGGGCGGCTGACCCAAGAAACCAGGACAGTGCAGAGGGCAGGGTCCCTACAGCTTACTTAGATAGAGACTTCCCCCGACAGGCCAGGACGACGATCTTGCTCCCCTACAGCGGGACGGCAACGAGCCCAGCAGCCGAGCCCTAATGGTCCCAGGCAGGCGATCTGAACCCCAAAGATCCCTGGCTGACGGTTCCGGTATGGTCCCAGCAGAGGAGCGGAGGCCAGCAACCGACCTACCGAAGGAGGAAATAGTTTTCCTCGCAGCATATCATCCTGCCATGCACCGCCGAGACAGCCGCCGACACTTCTACCCTGAAAGAGACCACCAGGTGAGAGATGATATGAAATGATAATGGAAATGAAATGGAGGGACAGGAAATTCGGGGGCTGTAATTAACCTACCCAGCATTTGCATAGTGATCCGGGAAAACCCCGAAAAAATCCCATGGGTCAGGTAGGTCGGTCACGGGAATCGAACCCGGACTTCCCAAATGTGGAAGCATTAGAGGGAACAGTGCTCTGTTGTGTGGGGCACTTTTGAATCGAGTTGTCTCTTCATTTATCTATGAAAAGAAGAAAGAAAGCACCTAAAGTGTTAGGAGAAATTCCAGCGTTAGAGAATTTCAAAACTAAAATTAAAGCTTTGTGTGACATTTTAATAAAGATATAGAACCGAATGGCTTAGAAATTGTAGGTAAATGTAGAGCCAAGTTATTTTGTTGGCTTCGTCTACTTTTCTCAATATTATTGCTTTCATCACTACAAACCACTGGGATGAAAGGAAGAATTCGTCACAAATATCTGCTAGTGTCTCAAGCCACGACGATCGTGTTTAAACATATGGGAGGCAATAAAGTGAGAGAGAGAGAGAGAGAGTTACGATCTTAGGCTGCTGAATGGTGGAGGAAAATTCACGGGTGTTCCAGGAGATGGTTTCAGCTAGGAACTTTCCTTCGCAATCAGCAGTCTAAGAGTGTACCTGTCTCTCTCTTTACTGCCTCCCATATGTTTACAACGGGATGGTTTTGATTTGAGAGAGATTAGGTACAAGAACACTCATAAAGTATGTAATTAAATCCTCATTCGAGGTTTACAAAGCCACGCGTACAACATTAAGAAATAAGACGTTATCCCGAGGTTTGTAACGGCTATCTAACGCTGTGTACTTCAGAGAAATGCGGGCGGCACCACGACCTTGGTTCCGGGGATATCCTTTTTCCGTTCTGATATTTACTCAGCGGGCCTTTTCATAACACACAATGGGACACGTTATATATCCACTAGGGCTAGGAGGTGGTCTTCTCCTTAGAAACTGTAATTTTTTTTGTCTCGTTATGGGCTGTAAATCCGTGAAGAATTGCCCCATCCGTCTCGGCAAGGGGGCTCTGCCCCAGCAGACAATAAAACAGGGTTGGTCGTCAGACCGGAAGTTGCACTGTCATTTGTTCTTGTAAGAGACGCCATTGTTGCTACAGAAAGTGACTTTTTAGTAAAATAAGTCCTTCAGCATCACTGTTTATTGTTTTACATGTAGTCGTATATAATTTGATCATATATACGTAGTAAGCCGTATCGATTATCATATATGTACTCATTTTTCTAAGCATTTTGTCTTAAACGTTTGGATACATGAAGCGACAGCCGGATCTTTAAAAGAGGGTGGCGCCATCTTTGCATGATATCACGATAAACAAAAGAGTAGTGATCTAGTACTTGAGAAAGGCTAAAGTATTGGAAAATTCAACCCAAGAGCAAATAACATCTCAAAAATTGTTAATGATAAAAACAGATTTATTGATTATTTTAATGAAGCCTGCATATTTTGTAATAAGCTTTTGCCTACCATTTATGGTTTAAACAAAGTGTTCCAAAATCCCCCTTAGTGCCCAAATGGGTGTACACTATTAATAAACAAAGAAATTGTATTTGGAAAAGTTTATTGTTTTTTTGGGGGGGAGGTATAAAAATTACAGGATCTTTCCTAATAAACAGAACTTATCAGCATAGGAAATATTTAACGAGACCATACCAACAGCGGAAAATTATGGCGACATGGCCACGCAACATCTGAAATATGCCAAATTTGTTCACAAATGGATACCTTGATACATAGGAATGACTCTCGCAAAGAGATGCATAGTATCTGGATGGTGCTCAGAGGCTTTATTGCAAAATGGTGTCCGCGGGAGGTTCCCCCACGTCTTCGGAGACTCCAGCGGCTGGAATTCAGTTTTAAAAACAGGTCACGCCACAGATGTGCGATCTGGTTGGTAATGGGAACATTACACTGGATAATTCAGAAAAATCCTGGAAATGTGGCATTGCAGAGAGAATGGTTTAATTTCCTGCGAAAGGAACGCTGGAAACTAATCACTTCTGGCCTCAGTGGTTCCATGGAGCCTTACATCACCCGATTTGAGCTCCTTTACACTGGTAATTGTACAGAAAAATAAATTATTTATTGTTTTGAGACACTCAAGACACTACCCAATCTTCCGTTACCCCTAGATGCCTTCCTCCCTCCTTTCCAGCCCGCCTTGGTAGCGTAGATGGTAGCGTGTGTGCCTCACGTTCAAGAGGTCCCGAGTTCGAATCTCGGTCAGGATGAGTTAACTGGATAAGGTTTTTCCGGGGTATTCCCTTATCCTTCAAGACGAATGTCGGGTAACTCTAAGCTCCATGGACCCTGGACCCATTTGAACACCATTTCACCCAATTCATTCACCGTGCGTTGGAGGACGTAAATTACAAAAAAAAAAAAAAAAAAAAAAAAAAAAAAAAAAAAAAAAACTCCTTTCCGCCCAATGAATGGAAATCCTCACTACACTAAATAAACGACAAAATCGCGGACCATTACCTAAAGTATATATATTAGGAAAAACATTACATCGTTCCCATTGATAAATACTCATATATATATATATAATAAATTAACAAATAGAATAAACTAAAAGAAAAAAGAAAAGAAAAATAAGAAAAAGTAAGTAAATAAAAAAATCTGAAATGTGTAACAAGAGACTTCTTGAAAATGTACTCACCAAAATTTCCATCACATAGAAGTTTATTCAAAATCCATAGAGACAGTTTTTGTGAAAGTCAAAATTAGCTAAATATTTTCCATGAAAAAAGTAATATGCCATCACAAAATCATCATATTCTATCTTCGAAAGGTGCTTTCAGTGATGAAAGAATTATAAAAATTGGTTGAATGGGCTTTCTCTCTTTGCAACGTAATATAGGTTGCAGGCAGATTTGGACTGCACCAACTCCATAAATGCATCGGTTCGCGAGTTTCATGAATACAGACAGAAAAGGTAAAAGGTGGTAACGAAAACATCCACAAAAGGGAAACGCCGGCTTTGGATGAGATAAATATGCAAATATTTGTCTGGTAGCAGCATGCAGAGATCGATGTTTGATACAAGTTAATTATGACATGTGGCCTTGTGCTGAGGTCAACAAATGTGGGCAGAACAGGAAACTCCTACACTAACATGTTGGTAATCACCTCACTCTGTACCCTCTACACTTGTAGTAGTAATCTACAAAACATTTTATGGCTGTCCATTTCATTATCCTACACAAGAACCAAAATGAAAAAAACGTAAAGCATGAAACAATTACACAGACGTATTTCCTGATGGCTATACAGGGCGCATTAGCTCTCAAATGAGACAATTTGATACTTCAGATGTAGGTATAATAAAATTATGTAGCTGTTTTTCCTACCTGATAAATAACCCTGTGATTATTTGAAGAAGTGGTGTGTATTGAGCATTAATGCATAAAGATATTTAAATATCTATTCAAGGACACAATTTTAAGTTCTAAAATATACTTTACCTGATTGAGAATTTAAAATCTGTACAATTCTATAAAAATTTTATACAAATAATTTATCTACAGTGGCTGCTAAATACGTGATAGAACTGCTAAGTATGTGATTATGATATCCTCATTCTCTGATATAAAAATAACGACATACATTGATCATTTGTCCTCTGTATTATAAATCATTATTAACATTATTGTCCTGCGCCGTGGCGTAGCGGGCTAAGGCAGAATGCCTTGGTCCCTGGCCACGGAAAGCGGCCTGGGTTCGATCCCACCCATGTGGTGGGGATTTTAGGTCCCGGGTATAGGACTGGTGCCCACTCAGCATCGTGAGGAAAGTGACGAGCTTACGCTAGGTAAGCGGCCCTGGTCACGAAAACCAACATTCCGGCTGCGGGATGCCGAGATGCCGACCACAACTGCTCCCCGTATCCGTTGGATGATCGTCCACCTCTGCCGTGCGTAAATGGGCGTGAGGCCGACAGTCGGGTTGGTAGGCCTTGGCCCTCTAAGGGCTGTCGCGCCATGGGTTAATTTAATTTTTAATTAACATTATTGCATTTATGTTTACGTCTCAGTTTAATTATTCCAAACTATATGTAAATATATTTTTCAGTAGTGAGAAAACCTCTATCACTTCACTAACGTCATTGAACAACACACTTTCTCGCAGAGAAAGTCCTCCAACGTTAAGTCATATCGGACGATGAATGAAATGGATGAAATGATGCACAAATGAGTCCGGGATCCATGAAGCTTAGAGCTACCCGACATTCGTCTTTCAGGATAAGGGAAAACCCCTTAAAAAACCGTATCCAGGTAACTCGCCCTAACCGAGATTCGAACTCGGGACCTCTTGTACGTGAGGCAGACACGCTACCATCTAAGCTACAGAGGCGGGCTGCAGTTGAGCTATATTTTGAGTACATCAAAAATCAAAATTATAAAGATGGGACGTGATAAATAAAAGAAACAAAGTCCACGGTATAGGAATTAACTGGGTACGAAATAATGTCATTTTGCTGCTTGGGCATTTAATTTATCAGTTGTAGCACTTTCACAACATTCAACTGCCAGCACCAACAACCACGCAAACTCCAATAAATATTGATCCACAAATTAATTGCTGCGGTAACATATTCATGCGTACTGTAATGTATTTTGTTTATTCACAATCCTCACTGTAGTTTCAAAAGTGAACTGAGAGGTACATCCCAAATAAAGGTCCGAAAATTAGCCACCGTGTCGTCAAGGTCATTTACGTTTTATGCCTAAGTGGAGACATGTCTACCTACCAGAGGATTTTTACCAATGCTACCTTGTTATAGTTAAGAGAACAAGTGTTTCATCCTATACGAAATACCAGACATCTAGCTACTGCAGGTGCTGGAGAAAATGAAGAATTGTGTCAATTAAGATCAGCCTGATTGAAACAACAACAACGGATATTGTCCACTTCCTTTCTCTTTGTACACATCTGCTTATTTTGTTTAAGGAAAACAAACAGTATGTTCCAACTGAAATATTCAAGTTTTGTGACAACCTAACTTACTTGCAAGATTTTTGTGTGATAGTTGTATGTTTTTATCTATTTGTAAACACAATTCCCGTGCTAGAAACCCGAAAATCCTAATAAAATTGTCGAAATATGGATTTTAACGTTAATACCTCTGAGCTTTGTACTAATTTTCTGTGTTTCTTCAAAGCCTGCTTTAATATTAAAAGGTGGAAATGTAACTAGCTCAGAAAATAGTTATGTATTTGCCAGACACGTGGATAATCCTTTAGTTTGGCACGAGTGTGGCCTATTTACGAGTGGCCTAACAATCCTTTATGCCCTCCTAGCATTATAAATTGATAATAATTAATTACAAAAACAGAAAATTTACTTTCGATTTCTTTTTAGCCAAAAAATGGCATGCTTTTATAGAAAGGGTTCCTTGGGTTGTTTACAGCACCAAGCCAAAGCGGTAATAATAATTTTATCAAAATGGAAGGTGTTTCTTCATAATAAGTGTTGGAAAGGTAAAGGTTAAACAACGTAGAGGGACACCTCGCACATCGAGACCTACACAGATCCATTGTGTGCTATCAGGAAGAAGGGATGAAGGCTAATGACCGCAAGGAGACAGGACACAGACGCGCTGAAGTTCATACAGAACAGCATTTACAGTGCGCATGCATCGCATCATCTACCCGGCATTGCCATACACCATCAGCCAAGAAGATAAGGAAATGAAACCAAGGTAAATGATAGAAAGGAAATGTGACATGAAAGTAACCATTTAGGCATTCATTTAGGTAACAAGGGGAAACCACAAACAGCCCAAGTCACAATACACGATCGATGGGGTCGAACCAACGAAGTCCAGAATGCGAATCGCACTCATTACCGTGGCGCCACCTCGATCGGTATAACTGATAGAAAAATACAACAATTTCGCAAAGATCTCAATAATTATATGAGAAAGCTGTTGACAAATTTTGTGAGTGAAAAAGAGCAAAACAAGCGTTGCTATAACAAACTGTTTCTTGCTTTTCATAAATATTCATGAAGTCAAGAAGGTTTAAAATACATTTCTAATGTCCAATATATGTTTGTGCTTAAAGTTTACTTGCAGATTTTCCACCTAATTTCATTGGCGGCTCACATGGAAAGGTTTGTTTAAGAGAAAACTATAAGCATCCTGCATTACGTAACAGCCGAGATGAACATTAAACTGTGATAATCCATAATTATAGGCATATGATACAATAAAGATTAGGATTACTATATACAGTAGACAAATGTTTATTACTTTCACGTGCAGAAAAGGAATTGCATTCCACACAGAATATGAAGTCTGACATCACGAAATATACATTTTGAAGCTTTAAAAAGTTGTGTTTTTGGTTGTATTTGTCCATATGTCCGTGAGTATGTGAACGGCATTATTTAAAAACAAGAGTCGGTTAAATAGCAAATAGGTATCGAAGTTCAACGTCTTTCAACGATTCGACACGAAAACTGTCAACAACAACAAAATTTCACTACATCAGAGTACCCTTCACAGTTAACCTTTTTGGACATTTTTACTGTCTCAAAATGATTCTAACAATTACCATAAGTTTTGGTTATAAAGCATAAATCTTCATTTTTCTGGGAATGTCCTCAAAAGTTCTCTGAATTTTGAATGAGTTTTGCGTAACTGATAATATGCAAGAAATAGACAAAATCTTACTGAATAAGTTATAGTTCTCGTTAAAAAAATAAATAAAAAAACACACATATTATATAAATACATTTTCTGTGCGGTGAATTATTACTGAGTATTTCTTGTTATTCGATATAACTTTGCATTACTTATATTTTTCCCAAGCGGGAAGTTGTTATTAAGTGTTTATGTCCTGGACATGTAAAAGCGAATATCAGATCAAAGCCACCTCAGAGCTATCTTCTTTAAAAAGATTTAACTATTCCACTATATTCTAGTGTACCTATAACGAAATATTATAAGACGATGATTAACTTGATTAACTTAAAGTGGATAGAAGAATAAGTAATAAGTAAAAAGTAAAGAAGTACTCTTTTTGTAAAAGAGTAAAGAAAGTCATGTGATTGCATACATCAGGATTGTTGGGCAAAATTTGATCGTTTCCAATTTCAATTCCAATGAAAAGCAACCAAGAGGACATTATTACTGAAGGCTTTAGCATTTTATGGGTTATAAAAGCATACATTTCAACAGATTCATTACTTCATGATTGTTAAGCAACCATTATAGCACCCGTCCTAGAAAATAGTATATTATGCAAAGAGACTATATTGGTAGTGATTAAAACGCGAGTATTGTTATGATTATGATACGAGCGTTTTAATTACAATTATAGTCAAGTTTCATACTGTCGCCGAGGCATTGTTAAGCGGCTGGCCGCGGCCAGCGCGTGGGCACGGAGCTGGACGCATGCCGAGAAAGAGATAGTCTGGAATTTCCGCTGCCATTGAGATTGTTATAGAACGGTCTGCTGCATTCTAGAACAATGGTTGGAGTATAAAAGCTCGCAGTGTGAAAGTTGCGAGTCTGTTGCTAGTTGAGTTGAGTGAATTGTGTGTGTGTGCAGCTGTGCAGTAATTGTAGTGTACCGCAGTAATTTCTTTCGTTTGTTTGTCTGTGGTAAAGCAACGAGAGACCTTGCAGACTGCGTTTGTGTATGTCACGTCATTTACTGCTCCAAGGGTTGTACAAATCGTCTTTTACTGCAATAAAGAGCCTTTTAAATTTCTGCAAACCAGACTTTAAATTTCATGAACCCACAAAGTCACAATATGACTGTTTATGCTCGATCATGTATCTAAATTAAAGGTTTCATTTCAAAGTATTCATTTCTGGTTTGAGTGATATGTTGCAATCGTTATTCTTTTATCTAAAGTGAGACGTAGTACGCAGGCGCAGAAATATTGATTACTTCCCTATAAACAGCTGTTAACGTGTGTTACAGTTTAACCTAAAAGAAAGTATACACAAACTAGAACAAATTCAATTTATTGAAATATTATTTACAATTAATACTAATGATAATATGAACAGAACTGACTTTACTTCAAATATAGATTATTTATTGTACAATTAGTGAAATGAATTTGCGGAGATGAGCTTTGTTGTATACAGTTGAAGGTGAATTGATGTTAATCTGTATGCTTTATTTTACTACTGATTTTAGTATTGTGTTTGAAATTTCAATTTTATTTTAGGGTGTAAGTTTAATGTCACTGTTACTACTGTTAGACATTTTGATTTTTTCTAAACTGACGTTAGTACCGTTGTCGATAGAAACGAGAATTATCCATACTTGCGCTTTCACAATGTTACGTGGTTACTTCTATTGGTCGAATACAAATACTTTAATGAACAGGTACACTTTAGAGGTCCATAAAAGTACTGCTACCAGCCGTATAAACACTAAAGTTTGGCATGGTCGAGCATAAAAGCAATATATCAACCATAATAACATGAAGATATTGCTAAATTGCGTAAGGAAAAAGTTTAAATTACAAAGTAAAGGCTAAAGTGTTCATTTATACAATAACCATATTCCAACGTGTACCCACGGGGTTACACGGAGCACAAGTTGGGTAACATTAGCTCAGGATACACTCTGGTAGCTTTAAAATGCAGCAAGAGATTATAAAACGGTTAAAATAATATTCTGAGCCACGATAACTGAAAAAAGCGACGTTTTTAATGTCGTGGAATAAAGAGGTAGGTGCCAAAACGATAAAAAACCGTTTGAAACAAGTTGTTTTTGTGTGATTGTATGCCGGACGTTACATTAGACTAATGGACTTGGGATGCGGTGCCACCCCCGTCCTTCAAGCTGAGTTCTACAGTAAATATTCATGTTGCTTTGTGAGTAATTGCTTTAATTGACAAAGTTGGTGCGGGTACAAGGTACACCTGGGGTTGACATACCGGGGGATGGGAATATCGGCTTATCCCTTGCGGCGGTTTGATAAAGGGAAACCTGTTATCCAGAATATTGAAGATAGCAGCTCTGTATATACAGGGAGTTGAAATTTGAGTATTCAAATTATTTCTCTTCAGTCTTTCTGCTCCTTAGGTGCCAGTACATTCAAACTTCTTTGTTAATAAACTTATTTTTGCATGCACTGAATGTTACTCGAAACAAGCTAGTTTCACTATACATTTTGTTGTAGGTAGAAGGAGATACAGCAGTTTAAAGCAATAGCTGATGTTCTGAAAGAGATAGCTATATGCTGGCTTTGAAATTCAATACTCTTTGCATCATATCGCGAGAACAAAACAAATAGCTACTTAACACTTCAAAAAGGTGTAAAGTATTTGAACATTCAAACCAGCTAAAACAAATACCTGTGAAATAATTAATGACAGAAAACATTCATTTGATATAAATTGTGTGTTTTAAGGAGATTTTCATTTTTGTGCAGTAAAATTTTCGTATCTTTTAGTTTAACATTTATAGCAAATTGTACAGTTTTCATGAAACTATATATATAAACTATAAGTCAGAGCCGTATTCTTAACAAAAAAGTGGGGGGATGCACACCTAAAAAAAACTTTCCAGATGCTGGAGAACTGATCAGAATTCTGCACTTGTAGATTCGCCTTCCTGCTTTGGTTGTCCTCAGCGTACGACTTTTTATCCATTCTTTTATGTAATGCTCTGGGTTCCACATATGTACTGGAGGTCCGTTAATAGTCATAAACATTATGTGAATGCATTTTGAACGTATACATTTGTATTCTTGTGTTATTTTGAAT
This sequence comes from Mantis religiosa, assembly GCA_030765055.1. NCBI lineage: Eukaryota > Metazoa > Arthropoda > Insecta > Mantodea > Mantidae > Mantis > Mantis religiosa. Next base: position 142,331,286 of record CM060953.1, read on the forward strand.
GTTAAATTAAGAAAGGTAATGAATTAAAAAATTATAAATAATATTATTAGTAAGGGCCTGCGTCCCCCTCCGAAAAATAGTGGGGGGACGGCGTACATCCGCGTTCCCCCTCCACTACGGCCGTGCTTTAAGTTATATAGAAACTATACTATACTAAACTATACAGTTTTAAGAAACTGCAAGCCTAGTTAAGTGTAGCCAGGATTTGCGTTTTATTTTCTCGCAAATATATTGACTCCCACCTCTGTGGTGCGCCGGTAGCGTATCTGCCTGACATCGAAGAAGTCCGCAGCTCGTATCTCGGTTAAGGTTGTAATTGGGATTTCATTACGGAGGGGATTCGTTACGTAGGCCACCATGCTGGGCCCATTGTTCCTATGCCCTCGATTGGGCACCCCCGGGAGAAAGGATGAGGCGAAGGAGACAGAGGGCGGCCGACCCAAGGAGCCACGACAGTACAGAGAGCAGGGTCCCTACAGTTTACTTAGATAGAAACTTCCCCCGACAGGCCAGGACAACGAACTCGCTCCCCTATAGTGGGTCGGCAACAAGCCCAGCAGCCGAGCCCTAATGGTCCCAGGTAGGCGATCCGAGCCCCAAAGGTCCCTGGCTGGCGGTCCCGAAATGGTCCCAGTAGAGGAGCAGAGACCAGCAACTGACCCACCGGAGGAGGAAGTAGTTTTCCTCAGAACATATCATCCTGCCATGCACCGCCGAGACACCCGCCGACACTTCTACCCTGAAAGAGACCACCAGATATGAAATGATAATGGAAATGAAATTGAGGTACAGGAAATTCGGGGGATGTAATTAACCTACCCAGCATTCGCCTAGCGACCCGGGAAAAGCCCCATAAAACCCATAGGTCAGGTACGTTGGCCACGGGAATCGAACCCTGGCCTCTCGAATGCCTGAGCCATCACGCTCGGCCGGTTAGGTTAAGCTATACTGATAAGATTTTCCTAGGGCTTTTCCTTATCCTGGGAAGTTAAATGTAGGGTAAGTCTAAGCTCTATGGACGCCAGTCTCATTTGCCTATACTTTCACCAATTTCCTTCATTGACCATTTGATATGACCTAGGCGATTAAAGAATGTTTAATTTAAAAAAGCCCTTAAACGTGTGGTATTTTAATCAACATTGTTAGTCATATCTGATAAAATTAATGGAAATTGTTCAATACAAGGGTATTAGTAGGTTTGGGGCTTATGTTGAAATTTTCCTATCGCATCATTCGAAAGTATTGACATTAATATTTAATGTTTATTTAATATTACTTTATTATATGTATATATTATTTATTATGTTATTTAATAACTATATATTGTAATATTTATGCGACATTTGGAATAAAATGTAGGTCAGTTAAATTAAAACCGTATTTGAATGGATAACTGGAACTGAAAAATGAAATATCAACGAATAAAGTGGCTTTCTTTTATATAAATTGGTTTGTTTATTAATTACATCTGTAATAATGGAGTAATTATCACATTTTAATGTTGAATGTAATGGATAAATCAAACACGTTAATTACCACTGCAATACCTATAGGATGTTCAAAAACGCGTAGTAAATCATACCCTCGTTCCTAACTATATAAATATTTTACTTAAAATTCCTTGATTGATATTGTTTTAAAATAATATTTACTTTAAAGACAGATTTTTCTGCCCCCCCCCCCCCTCTTGAGAATATTTTCGTGGAAGTGAGTGCCTACTGTTCATTGAACTATCACGGTTTGAGGATTAAATCTGCTCATCCGAGTCTGATTCCGATCCCCTAAAATCTTCAAGGTAATCTCAGATACTCGTATATCCCCACGTTAAAAGCGATTCGTGATTTTGCCAGAGCTCTGGGGATTTCTGATGCAAGTCCCGCTTCAGGTGTAATTCAACGTTTCAACCGCCTACACATTGTTGGACTTAAATGTTTTCGAGTTATCTTGAGTTATTGAGCTACATATGTCCCTGTAGCGTTATTCGTTTTTTCTTCCCCAAGTTCAATTACCATCCAGCGTCTGTTAAACGTCTTATGCGAATCTTTTTCCCGCTGGGCTCATTGGTTTACAAATAGAGTTGCTGAATTAGAACTAATGTGTTTTGCTACTCGTCTCTCCCTCGCTCTATTTTACCTTAACTGTGTGTTCACCTCATGACGGTTTAAGACAAGCTGCTTGGATTAGTGTGTGGGGACGTCTGACTTTCTGTGACTCACTGCTTTATCACGTATCCACAGGCCTTAGTGAAAGGCAACTGTGCATCTATTTGTATGCATGATCACTGATGGCATCTTTGGTACATACCTCCAGATGCCTTAGTTTAGGCAATTTTAACTTTAATACTATAATGTACTGTGCCTGTCAAAGGGCCGTCTTGTCTTACCTGTATTGATTATCTGTGTATAGATGGCAGAGTATGCCATTGGGATATATTTTCGTTTTTACTGTTGTTTTAGACACGGTGACAAAAATTGAATCCTATTATTAAACATCTATCCTGTATTTACCTTGACGATTGAGGGGAACTGCGAAAAAAAAAAAAATCCCAGATAGGTCGGCTCACGGGAATTGAACCTAAGAACTCCCGAATGCCGACCACAAACGGAGCCATCTCTCTCGGTGTTTTCTGTGTTGCGTATACAGTCAGGTGCCTGCTGCTTTATTTGAGATTGTTTATAATGGAAATATAGGCTTTAATTTAGCGTACAGTTTGCTAAAAATAGAATGACATTAAAAAGAGAAGCATTTGAACTGCTAAAGTTTATTAGATAATTAATTTCCGAATATCTTCTCAAAAAAGAGGTCAAGCATTTTATTATTTCGATAAAATAAAATAAATTGTTATTATTAAGAAAAGGAATCAAACGAAAACTTCTAAAAAATTTAAATTCCTTGTTGAGCAAATATGAGGCACAAATGTATCATTCATTATTGACATAATCTTCCTTTCGTTCACCGCGCAGAAAGTGCAGGAATTCTTCTAGAAAAAAGGGGCGAAATGGACATATGTGCAGCTACTCCTCCCTCAGTTGATGCACCTCCTTCATTGGAACGATTTCTTTATTACTTTCTCCCTTTAAGTAATTTAAATATGTGGTAATCATTCAGTGCTAAGTCTGGTGAGTATCGCGGATGTGGAAGAGTATCAAAGTGTAGGTCATTGATGGCTGTCATCTTGCAGAAAGTTTGCAAAACCTAAGCCTGTCACGAATAATGTGTTGACTAATGTCCAGCTTTGGAGCTATTCCATACGACTTTGACTTTGCATCATAATAGCTTCAAGTGCTGCAGTATACTCTAGTGTCACAAGTCGGTGTGCCTGACCCGAGCGCAGAGCGTCTGTCACAGAAATCGCGCTATTTCCGAATATTTTACTCATCAAACACTTGCTGCAATGATAGACACGCATTAGCATACTGGATCTTCTTTCACTGATGGATTTCAATGGGTTTCATACCTTCACTGCTCAGAACAAGCATGACAGAACAACGTTCTTCCTTTGTGCATGTGGCAAACGGGGCAGTGACTTCTAACTGATATTGGAGCTGCGTTTGCTGTGTTCAGTATTCTGACATTTCTTACATCATTGGTAGCCGTACTGCCAACTCAGAGAACAATGGCGCGAAATGCCTATGTTTAGTTACGGATTTAAATATTTCATTTGAATTCCGCTTATAATTTAATTTTCATGATTTTCCCCAAAATATTTAACAGGATGAACTGAAAATTAAAGGAAGGAAAGAAACTAAATATAAATGATACAAAACTCCTACGTTTTCCATATATATATTTACGCAACAGAAGCGTGAATCGTCAAAGCTGCAGGTAAAAGAAGGCTTATAGGAAATGTAAAAGGCTAAAAGGAATATAATGCATTAAAACAGTGTTTATATGCAAAAACTACAAATTATATATACAGTAAAGCGAAGTAGTGAATGGCAGGCTCGTTTTATTCGAATTAATAGTAATAGATTGCCCTAAAAATTATACAGTACAAACCAGCCAGAAATAATACTTTAGGATGAACAAGAAATATGTAATTGTGTCCGTAAGGAAGAACCTGTATAGGCTGAAATTGAAAAGGTAAAATCAGAATGGTTCTAGAGCCGAGATTTGAACCACGTGCCCTCCTCTTGCAGTAACGTTGCTGTAACAACGTGAGCTACCATAGCAAAATATCAATATGGCATTACATTTCCAAATGACTAACATTTCTTTCCGGTAAACCTTATTGTCATATTCATTAAGATCCAGTGATAGGAGGGGCACTATTTATATTTTGAACCTTGGCAACCCTGAATGTTGTGTCATCTGAATTTTCCAATGGAAAGTTTGACATTGTTGACCACAATACACTTCAGACATTTTGTCAATAGAACATCATTTGTTTTGTTTAACTTGAAAATTGTATCTCAACAAAAGCATGGAATTAACTCGTGAAAATGCTGTGCAATGTCCTGGTTTATCAAGACAAGAGTGCATCGATCAATTAACTTCCACATTTGGCGACGGAGCCCCATCTTTTGCCATTGTGAAATGCTGGTTCAACGAATTTAATCGTGGCCGCCGTTCACTCAGTGATGCAGTTCGTGAAGGTCATCCAGAATCAGTTGTGCTAGAAAACATCGATGCAGTGCAAAAGCTAACAATGCAAGATCGTCATGCCACATATTGAGAGATTGAGGCAACTCTAGGCATTAGTTCCACCAGCGTATATAAAATATTGCAAGATTATTTAGTTGTGAAATAGGTTTGCTCTCCTTGGATCCTACTTACTTTGACGCAATCTCAAAAAGATGCTGGTGTTGATTGGTGTACAAAAATGCTCAAGAAATACAATGGCATGTGTGTAATTTACGTCCTCCAACGTTAAGTCATATCGGACGGTGAATGAATTGGATGAAATGATGCTCAAATGAGTCCAGGGTTCATGGAGCTTAGAGTTACCCGACATTCGTCTTGAAGGATAAGGGAAACCCCCGGAAAAAACCTTATCCAGGTAACTCACCCTGACGGAGATTCGAACTCGGGACCTCTTGAACGTGAGGCAGACAGGCTACCATCTACGCTCTGAGGCGGGCAATACAATGGTGGTACCTCAAATGACATATATAAGATTTTAACAGGTGATGGATCATGGATCTATGTGTATGAGCCGGAACGTAAACAGCAATCGACTGTACGGGTGTTTCATCCCGTATGGGAGGGTATCCGCCCCCTTCAGCTGCTGTGGTGCGAGAGCTGCAGACTCTGAGCATTCGTGGTACCTCTGTCGTTACCAGAGGAACCTCGGGCTGAACAGCTGAGCCCCTCCCGAATGGTTGTTGTTCGAATTGGGTTGGACTCGAGGGGGCAGTGTGTTCCCGACACCGCGGGAGATCGGGTACCTCCGGCCAGGCCTCGGCCGCCCAGAGGGGCAGAGGGTTGCCTAAGAAGTCCCGGGTACTAGCCTGCAGCGCTAGTAGAAGGTGAGCTAGATCACCAAGCGGCCCCACCGAGGTTATTAGGTAGTCTTCCCTGAGGGGTTGACGCACGTAAGTGGCGTATCCACTCCCATCCCGTCTTGACGTTGTTGTCGATGGGGGGGGGCTTTATAGACTCCAGGTATTGCTCTATGCAAAGAACCCCCGGAGTCCTCCATCGTCTCCCGGGTGATAGAGGCCGGAGTCTTCGGACTTACATGTACGGGTGTTTCAAGATGAAGCAAAACCAACAAAAGTTGTCCGCACTCGAAGCACTTCGAAGCAAATGGTCACCTGCTTTTTCAGCAAAACTGGTAATGTAGCAACAGTGCCGTTAGAGGAACATAAAATGGTCAGTGCCGAATGGTACACAACCATTTGTAGACTTGGTGAAGTAAGGAAAACCAACAAGAACCATAGGATCGTTCTTCATCGAGACAATGCGAGCGCACACACATCTCGTCTAATAACATAGTATTCGAAGACTCAAAAATCGAACTGAGGCGGTCATCGCCCATACAGTCCTGATTTAGCACCCGATCACTTTTGTTTGTTCCCGAACATCGAGAATAAATGGCGTGGACAACTATTTTCGTCGGCATAAACTGTTGATGCTTTAAAAAACCATGTTTTGGAGGTGTCTCAAGAAGACTGGAACGCCTTGGCAAATGGTTCAAATGGATGCAAAAGTGTATTGATCATAAAGAAGAATATGTGGAAAAGATAAAGCAGTTTTCAGTCAGAATTACTGGGCTCTCGTATATCGTGATAAATGTAAGATGAGAATAGAGAGCCCGCCTCGGTAGCCTGGTGGTAGCGAGTCTGCCTCACGTTCAGGAGGTCCCGAGTTGGAGTCTCGGTCAGGGTGAGTTACCTGGATAAGGTTTTTCCGGGGTTTTCCCTTATCCTGAAAGACGAATGTCGGGTAACTCTAAGCTCTATGGACCCTGGGCTCATTTGAGCATCATTTCACCCATTTCAACTTAACGTTGGGGCGGACGTAAATGAAAAAAAAAAATAGTAACATATAAAGGATTACGCTGAGGCCTAAAGAAGTCAGGTGAATCTTACACAACCGATTATTAAATTATGACATTCTCCCTGTACAAAAGAAATATGAGGTGATCTTGAAGCTGGCGTATTAATGTCTTAAAAATTTACCAAGAGTGAAATATTATATCTACTGTATCAGTTTACATAACAAGACCTAAGTGTATATTTAAACTGTGTAAGACATGGGCTTCTTGGACAAAGGAATCCGGACAGTTCGGTATATATTTCCTGTCTGTAAGCCGTAATCCCCCGGATTTCGCTGCGCTTAGTTTCGTAACAAACTCCCAACATAGGTCAGCCAACTTTCTAATCTTATTTCAGCATTACCAAACTTGACGGCTTATTTGGCTAAGCAGATTTTGAGACAGCTTACTGTATACTGCCAACCTTCTTGAGGAGGTGAGAGATTAACGTACCTAACTGAAAATTGAAGAATGCCCATCAAAACAGAAAAACGTTTTCCAAAATACAAGCATGCTCCGCACGCACACAAACATAAAACACAGAATGTTCAGCAATAGACCATTTTTTTCTCTTGTTTCTTACATAGGTAAGAACTTCTGTTTTATTTTCTATTTATTTTGCTTTAAATATAAAGAGTACGGCTTCGCAACGTGACTAATCTTTTACAAACAATGTAGCTTTCATAAAGGTGAAATTGCAGAACAGCCTAAAGTAGATATTGAGGAAAGTCCCGTACAAAATTTTACAGCAAATTTAATTAATGTCTCTAATATTATTGCGCCGATCCTTGTCAGAGGGAAAGCTGCAAATCTTAAGCATATTAAACAGGAAGACAGGTAAACGAGGTACCGATGGAGAAAATTAGGAAGGTATGTGGCAACACCTAACACTAGGTGAAGGAGTGCCCCTTTTAGATATGCCTAACTAAATATTTGTGGATCTGTTCTAAGTATTATTTATTTTATACCATCATGTCATACAGGCTAATATATATATATATATATATATATATATATATATATATATATACGAGGGCTGTTCAGTAAAGAATGGAAATTAATTGTTCTTTCGCACTGGCCGTGTACAGGCTAAATTGTGGAAACGTAGAGCCAGACTGAAAAATTCAATGCCATAGCCGGGATTTGAACCACGGATCTTCTGGTATTAATTTCCATTAATTGACCTAATAGTGGTTAACTATAAAGCCCGGGCCTTAAAGTACTTACACGTTGTAAGTCGCCATTAAGGTAGTTGTCTCATGTGTTTATGAGAACTCCTAAGTGGTTTACCGGGAAAATACGAGTCAGATGGAGAATTTAATGTCATATCGGCACGTTGGCCATAGTAGCACAATGGTAGTGCGGCTGGACGGAAACCAGAAGATCCGTGGTTCAAATCCCGGCTATGGCATTGAATTTTTCAGTCTGGCTCTACGTTTCCACAGTAAAGAATGATCACAATTTTTTTGACAACGTAACTCTACTCATCCTCATAATTTTGATAGTCCTCAAAATAGTCTCCCCTGAATGCGATGCACTGATCCCAGGGTTTCTGCCAGTCTTCAAAGACATGATGAAAACTATTTTTGAGAGATCCTTCAAAATCGCCTCCGCAGCCTTCACCACTGCTTCTGATGATTGATAATGCCTCCCACGAAGGCGTTTCTTCGAGTTAGGGAATAGAAAAAAGTCACATGGGGCTAAATCCGGACTATAGGGAGGGTGAGGGATGCACTTCACGTTGATTTTTGCAAGATATTCAGCAACAACATTGGTAATATGCGGCCGCGCATTGGCGTAGTGCAGCACCCAGCCTGCTTCACGGAAATGTGGTCTTTTGCGCCTGATATGCACTTGCAATGTTTTCACGACATCCCTGTAGTATTGTCCAGCTACTGATGTTGTGTGCAAGTACAACATGCTGATAAACCATTCCATGAATATCAAAGAATGAGATGACCATAACTTTCCCAGCAGAAGTAACCACTTTTGCGTTTTGGGGGGGTTGGTGATGAAGGAGATTTCCACACTGAGCTTTGCTGTTTGCTCTCAGGATCAAAATGATGTAGTCAAGTTTCATCAGCAGTGATTACGTTTGAAAGAAACTCCGGATCTTCCTCTAACATCAACTTTAACTGTATGTTACCTCCATTGCAGCGGTAGGCGATACTGAGCATGTCTACTTACCTGGTTCTCACAGGCGGGAACCAAGAGTGCCAACAATGAAACTACTACGGCGTGTTTGTTTCACATTAAGCTAACAGAATATAATAAGATTGAATTTTAGTGGGAAAAATTATGACCGTAAAAAATTATGATCGTTCTTTATTGATCAGCCGTCGTATATATATCCCTTCCTTAACCAGGAGTTTATTCCCTCGGATATTAAATTCCCAACAGTTCTGAACGTATGAACACAGGCCCCACACCAGAAACAAAAAAACATTTTTACAAAAACATAATTATATCATGGTAGAAGAGCGCCATTCACCAGTTGCCGCCCGGAGAGCCCACTTACCCCGAAAACTCAAGGGTACCGAGCCACTCATGAGCAAGGCTCGGCTCAAGCTCCCCAGCGCCAGCAAGGGCTTAAAAATGGACACCCGGCGACACCCGGCTAGAGCGCCCGGCCGGCAAGGTGCGGAACGGTCGGTTCATTATATACACCAGAATTACGTAAAAAATATCCGAGTCTCGGTACATGTATACAGGTTGTTTCGAAACGACACCGAACGATATAGCCCTTTCGCAGTTTATAACTTAACTAGTTCGAATTTTGGTGTCGCAGCCTCGAAATTCTCTTAGATATAATTTTATGCAGCATTAAATATTACATTATTTTGTGATTAGGCAGCGAAGGGACCACTGGAGTGCGAAACTCAAAAGTTGTTATTGAGACGCGCCGGTCACGAAAATAAAAGCTGTGCTTCCTGTTCTTTAAGTGACCCTAGCCTCGCTTTCAGGTAAAGGGCAGTTACTTGTAAAAAAAAGTCGATAATGACTCGTAAAAATTCAAGGTGGCTCATTTTGCTATGATCTTAATAGATGGGGGGGGGGCCTTGTTAGTCTCTAGGTCTTGCCCTATGGAAAGCCCCACGGAGGCACCGGGCGCCGTTTTTGGGACAGCTCGGTAACTCCCTGGTTGAAGGAGGCCCACTGCCTTCAACCAGTTACTGTAAATCAACAGCTTCCTTTTCAGTTACAGATGCTTCTCCGTAGGGAAGGGGGTCCGTCCCCTTCAGCTGCTGTCGATCCTTCCCCTCTGACGTTACCAGAAGAACCTCGGGCCGAACATTCGAGCCCCTCCCTGATTGGGAGTTGTTCGGATTGGGTTGGACTCGAGGTGGCAGTGTGTTGCCGTTACCCGCGGGAGATCGGGTACCTCCGGCCACGCTTCAGCCGCCCGGAGGGGTAGAGGGTTGCCTAAAAAGTCCCGGGTACTAGCCTACAGAGCTAGTAGAATGTGTGCTAGATCACCAAGGGCGCACACCTAGGTTATTCGGTAGTCTTCCCTGCGGGGTTGACGCGCGTAAGTGGCGTCTCCACTTCCACCTGTCTTGACGTTGATTCCGTTGGGGGGGGGGGGGGCTTTTTAGACTCAAGGTATTGCCCCAATGAAAGACCCCCGGAGTTTTCCATCGCTCCCGGGTTGACAGAAGCCGTTGTCTTCGGATTTTCGGGTAGACCTCGTGTCAACAACAATTACAGATGCTTTATTTAGTATTATTAAACACAGTGAAATAAAACGTTTGTCTCATTGCATAAGGCATTTCGTTTTGGTCAACTTTATCTGCATTTCTTTGCTATTGTTCTCTGTTCTTTTTATCATTTAATGCTTCTATTCTCAATCTCACTAACATTAATTTCCCTCTAAAAGGTTTAAGTTGCATATGTACACCAACTTATTCACCGTCATCGTCTGTTATAATGGAATGTTGGTACTCGTTAATCACCCATAAACAGATAACTGAAGAATAGCTTTTTTATGGCGGTTTCATAAGCCAAAGAAAGTCTTAATAGTCTCAAGCTACCGCGGAGTATGTCGGTATGTTTACAAACAGCTACAGCAGGTGGCACGGAGTGTCACTTAACTGCGATCCCTTTAGATAGCCTGAGGCACGCAGTGTTGTTCCTGTAACTACCTAATTCACACTCATTCTGGAGCGTTTTATGCGGCTAAATTGGCGGTAAAAGCCATCTATATGTGTCACATAGAAGCTGAGGAACTACTTCTATATATTCGTTTGGTATCGTTTCGAAACACCCTGTATAATTGTATTTAGCTTTGTTCTCAGTTTTAATTATTATTAATTTCGTTTCCAGTAACAAATTGTTCTTTTTAATCAGATTTCTGCGCTTGTTTCATTGCCATCACTATAAAGTGCGAAAGCTACGCAGGAGTCCATTAAGTTAAATTAAAAACTGTGGAATACAGAGCATTGTGACTGGTGTAAAATGCTTTTAAAAAGTATGGAAACCATGTTTTTGAATTTAGCATTGTACTTTACCAGCATGGAGGCTTTAAAATGAATGTTTGGACCATTAAAAATGGTTGCCTTCAAGAAAACAATATTGTTCTATAAAAATACAAGCTACAAGCGTAATAAAAATACAGAAAATCTAATTGTTTACGAAGTTTTACAAATTTTATTAATGTTTTGGCTTAAAATCTATTTGAAGTATTTAACACAATTAATAAAACATATAGCTTAATTTTTTAATATCTGAATTCAGGAAAACACGCGATTCTTATTAAAATAGATATCTGTCAATTGTTTTCTCTTTTGTAGTGGCTTAAGACATTTTAGTATGTTCCATAGCTATGTTTAAATTGTAAATGCGTCACATATCAAAAGGTTAGGCATTTCTCTTTGTTTCTTCTTTTGTTCCAGTTATATCCCGCCTTTAGTTGCAGTGGTCATATCGGTGGCCGTTCTCCTTTGGAACATATCGATGGTGTTATCTCGTATACGTTGGGTTGCTTGCACTTTGTATTTTAATCACGCACGCATTCACACTCTATTACTTCCAGACCCTGGGGAAGATGGGGAATCATCTTGGTTGGGGAAAAATCCCCTCCCCCAGGCGGCAGTCAAACCTGGGACCCCTTGCATAGCAGGCAGTTGCTCTACCGACTACGGGGTCAGCCTTCTTTTTCCTTGCGGCGTTACGACTTCAGCATTTCTTTCCTTAACCTTCCACTAAACATTTGAATGTCGTTTCTGCTCGTTGTGTACGTCATGAAGTACTTATGTACAATAGTGAGTACCCAAAGAATTTTAAGAACTTTGCAGAGGACTGTGTAGAAGAGGTCCCTTGCGTACAACACACGAGACTTCCAAAGAAATAGTAGCTAAGGTGATATTGTAGTTTCGTCTACTGATTATTTTCCACAAGGATGTGCAGTAAAACAAGTTTCTAGCGTCCAGTATATGAATCACCATGGCGACAAGCCTGACAAGCCACAGTCTTTTTCTTAGAATGACAACTGCCGAACGAAAAGCGGTTCCCTTCCTTCTAGGGCACAAAACAGTTTTTGTCTTGTAACTAAAGCAACAATAAACATCTGACCTTTACGACGACAAAGGTAGCAACTAAAGAATCAAGGTTGAGAGAAGTGGAACGAGGTTGAGAGTTGAATGGCACCATCAGAATGGACATTTCGCTCCATCCTCCAACTTTGATCCTTTCCTTTAGACATTCTTTTAAAAGACTTCGCAAGCACAATACATAAGTCGCAAAATTGTGAGCTTTCTTTGGATTGCTGACTGCCTAGTTTGCAGTTGTATGATTTGAAGATAACTTCAAACACAATTACAAATTTTGGTTCAAATAGCGTCAAACTTTTTCACTTTCAATGAACAGTAAACTACGATAATAAGATATTTTACCTTCTCTGAGAACCCTGAATGCAATAAAACATTTCTATATGTAATACTTAAGCTCAGAATCTTCCAAAAATGCAGCACAAAGATTTTTAAGAAATACTCCCCAACCGAATTCACCATTTGAAAACGAAATTTCAAATGTATGATTCTGCACCACGTTGCAGCGACATTTGAAAAACGAATTCCTATATGTTGTTTTATGCATCGCCAAGTTATAACGATATTTCAAGAAGTTTTAATTTAGGTTTGTTTTAAGTAAATTTAAAAGATGAATTCCCAGCCGTAACATGATGATTTTTATCCCAAGGTGTCGTCTCGGACGTTCTCCTCCTCAAGAAATGATTTACAATACAAAATAAATTACTGGATTATTTTTTTAAACTATATTGATTTTAATTCTTGATTATATTGACACAAAGTATTATAACACAAATCAATTTATAATCTTCCCATTGTATTCACTCTCTAAGCGTGCATTTTTTGCGACGATCAAGCTAAAACTTTTACGACCATTCTCCACGAAGGTCAGACTTTTAAGTCCACGCATCTTTGAGCATTATTGATTTTCTTTCCCATAACAACCACACGTTCCTAAATCCTTTGTAGCAACCTATACCAACGTTTTTCACAATTTTTAAACTTAATTTAAAAATTATAATACTTTGAACATTCTTTAAATAATTTTAAGCGTTAAATAACATCATAAAACAAATAAGAATGTTGATTTTCTCTTTCGAGGCTGAATTCAAAACAACTCTTACACATTTGTATGAAAAAGTTTCTGCCTCACTGTTTCTTAAACTGTATATATTTTTCTAGAAATAGCCTGTTCATTTTAAATACCTGCTAAACCCAATAAACAGACAAGAACTGCTGCATAAAACATGGAGATCTCTTTAAAGCACACAGTTTGTTTGCAATAAATTCATTGTGGCTATATATATTTCCGAGATATCCTTATATTAGTTAAGATTTTTCAGTACTTTGTGATTTAAGTGCTGTTACGTATTTTTTCTTCTCGTGATATTACAGAAAGGTTTGGATATTAAAATCACATTTTAGGAAGTACGTTAAAAGTAGTAGCAATTTTGACAGCAGATTCTTGCGTGGGTGGTAAAAAAGAACGAACCATAGGTAAAAGTCTTAATCTGCACAGAGGTGGTAACGTGTACAAATAACACTACCGCTAGGATAAAAATGCTGCTACAATTATGAAAATTAATATTTCACTTCTGCGATGGCTGGTCGTCGTTTGAAGGAGTCCATGCGCAATGCAACCCGCAAAGGGATTTTACTTGGTCATTTCCGCAAATACCAGTAACGAAGAGTTTTAAGTTGGTATTGGAAAGATTTATTATCGCCCTCTGCAGCTGTTCCCCTTTCTACATTCTATAATTGGTTGACATTTGTCTAAATCTTCCCAAAATATGTCGCTGTCAATAAATTGTGTACGTTCTTACTAGATGAGTACCGTTAAGTTGATAATTATTTTGATAATATTATTAAAAAGCCTGATGGTACCAACATGGGCAGTTCTGGTTGTTAAAACTCGAGTTCGTGACCAGATGAACCGGGGTTTCTTTTGTCCTTTTAATTTTACTTCCTCAAGTCATATCGGACGATGAATGACATTGTTCTCAAATGAGCCCAGGGCCCACAAAGTTTAGAGTTATCAGTTATCATCTTTCGGATAAGGAAAACCCCCGGAAAAACTTTATCCAGGCTACTCACCCTGACCGAGATTCGGGACTTACTGAATGTGTAGCAGATACGCTTCCCCCACACCAGGGAAGCAGGTATCCGTGCTTCAAATCTTTCTTCCCCTTATTGCTCAGTTCTTGCAAATATCGGAGAGGTGCCCCAAAATTAGACCGTAAACGGTCTCTTCCTTTCGCAGTTATCCTTTAATTTCACCTGTCATCAATTCAACAGCGTCCACTACCTTAGTACTAAAAATATTTGTTCAAACTACGAGGACTGTTCAATAGAGAATGATCACAATTTTGTTTCACAACATACCTTTACTCATCCTCATAATTTTGATGGTCCTTCTCAAAATAGTCTCCCTTGAATGTGATGCACTTGTCCCAGCGTTTCTTCCAGTCTTCAAAGACATGCTGGGAAACATTTTTGAGAGATCCTTCAAAATCGCCTCCACAGCTTTCACCACTGCTCTTGATGAATAATGCCTCCCACGAAGGCGTTTCTTCAAGTTAGGGAATATACAAAAGTCACATGGGGATAAATCCGGACTATAGGGAGGGTGAGTGATGCACTTCACGTTGATTTTTGCAAGATATTCAGCAACAACATTGGCAATATACGGCCGCGCATTATCGTGGTGTAGCGTCCAGCCTGCTTCATGGAAATGTAGTCTTTTGCGACTGATATGGACTTGCAATGTTTTCAGGACATCCCTGTTTGCTCTCAGTATTAAAATGATGTAGCCAAGTTTCATCAGCAGTGATTACGTTTGAAAGAAACTCCGGATCTTCCTCTAACACCAACTTTAATTGCATGTTACCTCCATTGCAGCGGTAGACGATATTGAACATGTCTGATCTTTCCTGGTTCTCACAAGCGGGAACCAGGAGTACCAACAATGAAACTACTACGGCTTGTTTGTTTCACATTAAGCTAACAATATAATAAGATTGAATTTTAGTGCGAAAAATTATGTCCGTACAAAAAAAATTATGATCATTCTTTATTGAACAGCCCTCGTAATAATTAAGCGATGATGACAGTAATAAGTTCATACATTAAGGTTACTACCAGTTAGGAGAAGATAGGGACAGAGGAAGACCTTTTCCAGGTGTCACAAACATGTTGTTAAAGCTGTATAGCTGTTAAAATCTTGTGGTTTGTTAAAGTCATTATTATATTGAAATTCTTATGAACCAAAGTATTTATTCAAACTGATAGTTCCTCTTGTCGACAGTGGCTTAATGGTGGTAATAATTTTAGACTTTGTTCCATGTGCAGTTCAGAATAAATTTGTGCAATAAATATTAGGGTTGTGGACTTCAACGATGCTCATTTCTCACCAACATCTCCCTTTATTAGTTCAGGTTATTATGGTATATTGACCCAGCCATTTCTATCTGTTTATGCGAATCAGAGTAGAATTACAAACGAACACTTTATTTTTTGAAAGGGAAATTTTCTTGTGGAAATCTGAAAAACTAGAAAAGTTCACTTGGTTTTCTATGTCATTTTGAAGATAGAACATTTTACAAACTTCCACTGTATCTACCGAAATAACTTTTTTCGCTAAGATTGTTAAAGAGATATTTCTGGACTTGGCTTACTGTTAATTCATCGTTTTTGTTTTTATTTATTTCCAAAAACTATGAAAAATCTGGCCCATATCTGAGGCTAATCACAAGATCCAGAATAAAAAGGTAAAAACAAAAAATATGCATCAAAATATAGTCAAAATAAAACTATAAATTTGCACATTATTAATTATTTTGGGATGCATTTTCTAAGCACTTTAGAGAAAGAGAACTGACGGCATCTTGTCCAGCAGGGATGAAGCAACGAGACTTCTGACGAGGAGTGTACAGTTTATCTGAGGGTGCGGTCCACTAAGGGTGGAGTCGTGGAGGGTGATAACGCTTGTCATACTTTACAGAACAACAATAGCATTGGATTCTCTTACCTGATTGAAACGGAAGGCGCCACTACCTCCTATCAAGCTCCACCATCAATAACTGCACATCTAAATAGAAAACTCTGAGAATGTTACATTCATGGGCCCATTCTTACGAAAGCTTATTTTTCTCTCTACCTCATGTTAATCAAGATAACAGTTTCTGGAAGTAATTTCATTAACGTTTCCTTAAAATTTTAGTGGCATAAAGCGATAGTTAAAAATAAGACAGGATACTGTATGCTAGCTTTAACATTATTACTGTTTGCATGGCATCACAAGAAATAACAGAATGGTGATTCAGCTTTTAAAAAGATACAAAATAGTTCCATCGGCTTTCACAAAAAAATAAAGATATAGGGTCATTATAAATGAGCTATACCACCTCAGCCGAGGAAACTGACAAGACCTAATGCGCTTTAAAATGCCTTAAGTTTTCTACACACTCACTAGAATAGGTTGGAGTTGAGTGTACACACGCTAAGGTGCGATTGGTAATCCTGTCACTATGAGACATCATACACGTACAGTTGCGAAGTGTGCTCATCGTTGTCCTTAGTGATCAACGACATTGGTTCCATGAAAATTCAGGTCCAAAATATTTAAAGGGATCACGAGTTCGGATACTACAGACCCTGTAAGATATTGGAGTTCTTCTCCTCTTTACGTTAGCGGTATCGTCTGTTCTATGATTTAATTAAACCCTCTTTCCATCCTTTTCTCGGCCGTCCTGGATTTCTTCCTTCCAGATAACTATCTCTCACTATTTTAACCATTTGTTCGTCAGACATCCTGGATACATGTGCATTCCACTCCTTTCTTCTGTTCACCGATTCAGTCACAGTTTGGTTCTTACATAACTCCTTAATTTCTTACTTTCGTACAGTATATTTCCATCTGTTCTCCTTAGCACCTTCATTTCAGTTGTTTCCATCATTCGTCGTGCTCTTGTTTCCGAGGCATACGTCATCACTGATGGAACTGTAGCATTATAAATTCTGAGTTCTATTTCTTTTCTGGTGCATTTATTTCTTCATACTATTTCATTAACATGTCCAGATATTTTTATTTTTTATTTTACAACTGGATAGTTAATTTCTCGGATCAAATTTTCCTCACTGATAATATTAAAACCCAAATAATTTAAATGTATAACCTTTTATACCATTTTGTTTTCAAGTTCTATAACTAGACCGCGAACAAAATGCAATTGGAGCCGTGGATTAAAAACTCTAGCTTTCCCCCTCTACCGCCATTTCAGGTTGCTTCTTCTCCTCCATCGCGCAGGCTGCACTTTTCATCTGTTTCACTCGCTTTCGCATTTACTGTTACATTCAGTCTTTGCATTTTCTGCCCAATCACTGCGTTGTTCCTCAGGGTTTAAAGAAACCTATTCTACCTATTTGTTGATCGATTGTGAGGTCATGTCCAAGGTAATTATTTTCTGTTAACTTTGAAAATCAAAACAGTATTAAAATACAGGCGTTTGGTGTGGTTTGCGCTCTGTCGTATGCAGGAAGAGAGGGGTGGGAGTCACGTGATGCTTTGATGGCGAAAAGGGCAGAAGGCTCTCTTCGTGCATGCGCAGACCGACTGCATTTTGTTTGCGGTCTACCTGTAGTTTTTATCTCTACTGTTTTTTACTAATGGTTAACACGTTTTTGCTTTATGGAAATTTTCTAATTTAAGTTCTTTCATTTATCATGGAACTCGTACAAAAGTATTTGCAGATTATACTCCGTTTCTGCAACAAGTACGACATAATCTGCGTAACATACCGTACTTATCGTTTTAATCTCCCATATTATATCCCAATTCATGTCTCATTTTTAGATTATTACATCTATAACAATGCTGAATAGGAATGGACTGAGGGTATCGCCTTGTTTTACGCCTCTTTTTATTGGAATTTTCTGTTAGTTGACGTTGGATTTTTATTTGACTAAAGTTGTTGAATTCAAATAACCATGAAATATAAGCTGAACCTTTCCTGGCGGCGTATATGTTCTAGACGTTCTCGGGCTTCGAGCCAGCTAAGAAGATGTTGTGACTTCAGGATGCTGAATTCAGGATCTTCGACATCCTGAAGATGGGAGATATGATTTATAGATATGGTTAGTGGTGCACCTGGACCTGTTTTTAAGATAGCTTTTTTTAAGCTTCAATATAGGCTGAGTATGTATTTGTGCTGAAATCTCATCTTGGAATGCTTGGATGGGATACAATGAATAACTAAGGCGGTAGTGCAATAGCCAATTCTGGATCAACAATTGCCACTTTCCATCTCTGTCCACCACAGGCTTCCTGAGTGGGATGCATTACTGAAGCGTGGGTCGTGGTCAGCGATCCAATCTCTCCTAGTCTTCACAACCAGGGACTAGTACGATGGTGGGTCAAAAAGTAACGTTTCCTATTTTTTTTCTCTTTTCCAATTTACATAGCTTGAAAACTATAACATTGACGATTAATTTGTCATTATTCAATATAATCTTCGTCTTTTTCCACAGTTTTGGTCCACCTTTTAACTAGGGCATGTATTCCAGTATGGTAAAACTCACGGTCTTGCTTCCTAAGCCATTTCCTCACGGACGTTTTCGCAGCCTCCTCATCTTCAAAATGAATCCCACGATGAACTTCCTTTAGTGGCCCGAACAGATGGAAGTCTGATGGTGCCAGGTCAGGGCTGTATGGGGGGCGAGGTAAGACTTGCCATCCCTATTTCTCAATTTCTGCAGTGGTGTAAAGGTTGGTGTGTGGTCTTGCATTGTCATGCAAAAGAAGAACATCCGCGATAGTTTTTATTGGGCGAACTCGGCGAAGACGTGCTTTCAGCTTTTTGAGAGTTCTGACTTATTGGAAAAAATTTATTGTGCATTCCTGCTCAAAAAAAAATCAATCATAAGCACACCCTCTGCATCCCAAAACACTGTCACCATAACTTTCCCTGCCGACCGCTGAGTTTTGATTTTTTTTCTACGGTGACGTTGTGTGATGCCATTCCATTGACTGCCTCTTTGATTCAGGCTCAAAAAGAATGAACCCACGTTTCGTCTCCAGTAACAACTTTTTCCAGAAACTCTTCTCCCTCCAAATTGAAGCACTACAAGTGTTGGGAGGCTATTGTTTTCCTTCTTTCTTTGTTTTGGGCGGTTAACATTCTTAGTACCCAAAGTGAACAAACTTTTGAGTAACCCAGTTGTTGAATACTCGTCATTATACTGCCTTTACTGAGGGAGGTAATGCGACACAATTCATCTGTTGTTACCCGGCGATCACCACGAATGATGCCATCGACTCGCTGAATGTTGCATAGAGTCACTGCAGTCACCGGCCTGCCGCTTCGCTTTTCATCTGCCAATGGTGTTTGCCCTTCAGCCTCGTTACAGCGACGAATCCATAGTCTAACAGTGCTGACATCCACCGTTGCATCAAAATACACATTTTTAGCCTTTCGTGAATGCGAATTGGCGTTTCACCTTCCGCAGTCAAAAATTCAATCACAGAATGCTGTCTAATACGAATGTCGATGTCAGCCATTTTGCAAGAGGATGCAGTGCTGCCACCTGTTGACTTAGGAGGTTACTACTGCAGAGGATTGGAGAAGAAGGTTTGAGGAATTGCGCAAATTAAAATTTTTCACATAACTTATTTAAGGGGAAAAAATAGGAGGCATTACTTTTTGACCCACCCTCGTACTTATCAATCAAGAAGGTTCTCAATTAGCTAAAGAAGACTGAGTACAGGTCTCTCAGCAGGAGATAAATCCCACAGGAAAATAGAACGCAATCTCCAGCTTAGTAAGATGCAGTAGAGTACTCCTTGTGTTTTGTTCTAGGCAACTGATAAAGTGGAAAATGAACCTTAGTGGGACTACATTGTGGATATGGATTATTTTTGCATCGTGGTTTTATTTATTCATTAACAGCAGTCTCTGTTTGAGTTGAATATAGATTCACACTAGGGATGAAACGTCAAGCGGAAAGCTTGTTCAATCGTCATCAATATTGTAAGATGCTACGCTAGAACAAAAGACTCTATCAGTGTCAGTGACAGAGCTATCTCAAGAGAACTATTCCCGCACTCGAAGACGAATGCCGACACTTTTTAATCTAGCAGAAAGCCAGGAACATCTTCCTCCCTCAGGAACATAGCAATTGTCTAGCTGCCTCGTGCGACATGAATATTAATGTGCCAATGTTTGTGTTGCGAGCGAGCGAGCGGAGCCGCGTCACAAATTCCCATAAGCCGTAAGGTTTAGCAGCACACAAAGCAACATCTTCACAATGTGGCATCCTGCTAATTGGGAAACTTGGCGAGAAGGGCGTATGTTACTTCCTGACTGGGGTGCAACATGAACTAGATAGAAAACTCTTACGTATTAATGTATACGGCTGTACCTGTCTAAAGTCGTTTATTACTTTCTCTGCTAGAGATCGGGCTGAAGTAACGTGTATAATTCGCATCTGGGAGGTGCGGGTTCGATCCTCATTCAGTCTGGCTTGAATTTTCCGTGACTTTTTCTTGTCAGTGAACGTTGGGGTGTTTGCTTTCATACCACAATTATTTCCCTTCATTCCATTTACATCTTAACTTTCAGTTTGCTTTAACGCTCGTGATATACGGCGATGCTGGACAGATGGCGCGGATGTCATGAGGGAGAACGACGTGTGTTGGTAGCAGTGCAGCAGGTTCTGCGTCTGAATGAAGAACACTAATCACTTGTTAGGGAACTTGTTAGGCCACATACGTTACCCTCACTCCCCCCTCCCTCCCCCCTCCCTCCTTGGATATATTAATCGCAATTCATCTGCATGTAGATCACAGGATATGAGGTGTCCCCCTCTGCTGTCTACCCTTTACTGTTTGGTTGGTTCAGCTGGTTAGGCGCAGTCTACTGATCTCAGGTTCAGAAAATCCCACACACCCTGCGCAGTACTTGGTTTTTATCTATGTGTTTTTATCTATGTGTTTTTTTTTTTTTTTTTTTTTTTGTAATTTACGTCATACTCAATGCGTGCGGGCTCCATGGAGCTTAGAGTTACCCGACATTCGTCCGGAAAAAAACCGGAAAAATCTTATCCGGGTAACTCACCCTGACCGAGATTCGTACACGGGACCTCTTGAACGTGAGGCAGACACGCTACCATCTACGCTACAGAGGCGGGCTATCTATGATTACAAGTCACATTGAATATCATAGCATGTGAAAAAAAAAATCCTCGACCAAATTCCGTCACACCGGTGGCACTGATATGATCCTGGTAGTTTCGCTAACAAACACTCTGTAAGTGGTAGGTAAGAGCAAGTATTGCATTCTACCCAAAAATTTGACATCGACATTTCACGAAAGGTCAAATCGTTAAAAACTTGCCCGCCTCGTTAGCATGGATGGTAGCGTGCCTACCTCGCGTTCAAGAGGTCCCGAGTTCGAATCTCAGAGTGAGTTACCTGGATAAGGTTTTTTCCTGGGTTTTGCCTTATCCTGAAAGACGAATGTCGGGTAGCTCTAAGCTCTGGGGACCCTAGATTCATTTGAGCATCATTTCATCCATTCCATTCATCGTCCCATATGACTTAACGTTGGAGGACGTAAATTTAAAATAAAAACAGGTTGCAAACTTATTATTTAAGTTGATCATCTTTTAAGGATGCCATATAAACACTTTCAAGAAAATACCTTACCCCTAGTACCCTTTACATGAAAATATATTTGTTTTTGTTTTTTTATTCTTTTTTTCTCATAAATGTTCTAACATTTTTACTGAAATCTCCATGCTTAACAAAATTATGTATCTATGTGGTAAATGCATTCTAAATTTTATATTTATTTTTCTCTGCTCGTATTTTGTATAGTTTAGTATAACAATAAAATAAGAGACATAAAAAGCTTACTGTAGTAAAAAATATATAGCTCACAATATTTTCGTGCCATAGGCCGTTTTCGAAATATTTAATTCTTGGTAGTTTAGGCTTGGTGATAACTAATGAACATGCTTGAACGCTTGTGATTTTTCGTTTTTAGTTTCATTTTCATCACCAGAATTTGTTACCACAAATGAACATTTGAATGTGTTTCCACTTGCATGATTTCAAATTGCGTCTCAGCAAACATTTGGTGGGAGTTTGAGATCTCTGGAAATGAATAATGTCCAAGTGTGTTGCCAGAGTCTACAATTTATACGATGAACATGCACCGTTCACAGATTGTCTGTTTAGCGATGGTACGTGCCAGCTGCAATAAAATCGAAGCAAACGGAGCCATTTTAATAAGGTAACATTGTCGCACTTTTCCGATATCGTTAGGGTGGTGATCAGAATGACGGTGGAATGAGAGGACCTATAAAATAAGACCTGAAGCTTTCCTGGCGACGAATATGCTCAAGTTGTTCCCGGGAAGCAAGCCAGATGAAAATACGATTAGAAATCGACGTCTCGAGTGTGCATCTCTTCCAACATCAGAGTATTTATTAAATGTTATAACCACAAATGAATCACTGGATAACAAAAATATAAACAAATACAGAACACTATCAAAATTCGCATTACTAAACAAAAGGCTGTTTTCAGTAAATTAAATGCCAGGTCAGGAGGTGGTGTGAGTATAGCAAATTAATTAGGTCAAAGAAACGTAAACTACTCGCCAAATACATCAGGACCATTCACAAGCCACCTCCGAAGATTAAACATCTGTTGAGACCAATGAAAGACAAACTGGACTTCCAAGTTCCGGGAGTGTACCGCATTCCTTGTGAATGTGGGACACCGTATATAGGACAAACCGGAAGGACCATGCTACCAGGGCCCGCCTCGGTAGCGTAGATGGTAGCATGTCTGCCTCACGTTCAAGAGGTCGCGAGTTCGAATCTCGGTCAGGGTGAGTTACCTGGATAAGGTTTTGCCGGGGTTTCCCTTATCCTGCAAGACGAATTTCGGGTGACTCTAAGCTCTACGGACCCTGGGCCCATTTGAACATCATTTCACCCATTCCATTCATCGTCCTATATGACTTAACGTTGGAGGACGTAAATTATAACAACAATCGCTACCAGAGTAAACGAACATGAACGGAGCATTCGTTTAATGCAACCTGAGACGTCTGGACTGGAGGGCATTGTTTTGATAAAGACTAGAGCCAACTTTCGGGAGACGACCATCTTGGTAAAATGCAAGTTACTGGGAGCGGAGATTTAAGGAGGCTTTGGCCATTTTCTCCGAGAGGAGCAAGCTTAATCGTGATGCTGTATTTAAGTTCAGTTCCTCTCGGAAACCGGCCTTAAAATGGAAATACGTCGACTTAAGAAGCACAGATCAATACAGCCTGATAATCAAGTTGAGCAGTTACGTTTCTTTGACCCAATTAATTTGCTATGCTCACGCCATCTCCTGACCTGGCATTTAATTTACTGAAAACAGTCTTTTGTTCAGTAATGCGAATTTTTATAGTGCTTTTTCTTTGTTTATATTTGTGTTATATCCAGTGATTCATTTGTGGTTATAACATTTAATAAATATCCTGATGTTAAGAGAGATGTACACTCCCAAAAGGTCGGTTTCTGATCGTCTTTTCACCGGCTTGCTTGCCAAGAACAACTTGAGCACAGAACCAATTTGGACCTTAGGAATATTTCACATGAGGTAATCAGAAGTGAAGGTTTGGATAGGACCGACTTAAACTCGCCACCAAAGAGAGGGGAATTGAACCACGAATACTCAGCAAGAGTAGTGAACGGAATTTCTAAACTAATGTGGTGCCTGAAGCGAAACGATAAGCTCTTCCCCAATAAAATGGAAAAGGTGCATGGTGTCAATTCCAAAAGGAAAGAAACGACCTCCAGTCATGGTTAAGAAAGTCGAAGCCCTTGTCTCAGGCGTAACCCAGCATCACAACGGACCATTTCATGCAAGTTAGGAAC
This sequence comes from Mantis religiosa, assembly GCA_030765055.1. Taxonomy (NCBI): domain Eukaryota; kingdom Metazoa; phylum Arthropoda; class Insecta; order Mantodea; family Mantidae; genus Mantis; species Mantis religiosa. The sequence goes on from CM060953.1 coordinate 142,355,220, forward strand.
ATCATTAAAAACTGTTAACACCGTAATCAACAAAAATTAGAACTTGGAGAGGTGCCATAAAGGGAGACTTCACAGACCGTTCACATTTGAGAACGTGGCACAGCCTCTATGACAGACTCCTGGCAGGAAAAAGTGATGACATTGGATGTGACGAGGGCAACAAACCCCAATCTAATAAAACTATAAATAGAAGTATTTATAAACAGTGGAGCTTCATCAATAAAACCTTTTTAAACCACTTCTCGAACTGTAAAAACACTTAAGCTCCACTTACATTTAGACATTAGGACATGTTTCAAGGACCCCGCGTCCTCATCGTCAACTGATGCTCGACTAGTTCTTCAGGTGACCGCCTCCCTCTCCTAGCGCTGTTCAATATGACGTCATCTACTGTTGGAATTTCAAAGTTCATGGCTCTCTTTTCATTCTTTAAAATGTGTATATTTTCCCAAACTGTTAATTCCCAATACTTTTTTGCCAATACCAAAAGTTTTATGTCTTTGGAAATATTATGATTTTTGACCAGAAATGATGGGCTGTGGCTGATTTATCTGTCTGTTTGTATTTTATGCATCTCATGTGTTCTTTCATCCTTGTTTCTAGGTTTCTTTTTGTTTTTCCAATATATATTTCGTGGCAGTCCTCACATCTTACACTATAAATTCCGGATAGTTTGTTGGTTGGACTTGTGTTTTTGAGCGGGTGATTTAATGTTTCTCATGTTGTATTTGTTACGTGGTAATAGTTGTATATGAAATTGATGGAAAATGTTTTCAAACTTATTAAAAGCCTTAGGATTATATGTGAATTTGCAATATACTTTCTTTTGGTATCAGCTTTTAAAGTGCTGATGTCCTTGATGGTTTTCCGACTTTTATTTATCATTTTTTTAATAAATTTTGGATCAAAGCCATTCACAATTGCAACATATTTAATGTGATCTACTTCCTTGTTATATTTTTCTATAGTCAATATGTTCACTAACCTATGGATTAAACTGTGAAATACTGCATATTGGTGTTCTTTTGGGTTGCAGTTATTGTTTTTAATGTAGTTATCCACATGTGTTGATTTTCTATATATGCAAAATTCTAATTTGTCTCCTCTTCTCATAATTTTTAAATCCAAAAGCGGTAACCATCCATCCCCAATCTAATTTACTTCCACCCAGAGGAGAGAAATATATTTAAAAATAGTGCCTATTCCAAATTCTTTGTGATTATCTGGAATATTGTTGCAATGACAAATTAACATTCCAGTTACTAAACAGACCGAAATCAAGTTGCTCAATTCCAAGAGGATATTCCGCCAAAAAGACATTCAACTTTATACGGAGCAGATACAAATACGATCTCTTGGGTGCACCAGGATAACATTTTCAGTTGCACACCAGGTTCGAGCGTCAATTTTCCAGAGAGAATGGAGCAAGAAACAGGAGTTGTTCCTTTCAGCAACATTTCAATGAAGTCGCTTGATGCATCAGCTATGGATTTTTGTGCATTTATACTGCTGAAAAGAGCTTTGGGAAATAGACGTCCACGTTGCCTTATGTGAAGAGAATAAAGAGAAATGGGAACACAGGGACATTGTCGTTCCTACTCAGTAAAAGCTTTTTGCAATTGAAACTTAGGCGCAAAGGGACATCCAGTGCTGGAAACATGAATTTCTTAACGCAAAAATCGAAAGGAAATCGTTTCCAGAGTTCGGAAACAACCTCGATATATTGTGGTTAAAGCAATGTAGATGAATGATAACTTTTTATATAACTATTACAAATTTCAGTTCATGTAAAAAATTTGGAATGTTTCTTATAGCTTCTTAAATTTGTCTTAACTTCAGGAAAATAAGTAATGGAAAATAATTTAATAAGTTCTAAGTAATATTCTAAACTTTTTACACACACTGCATAACGAATACAAGACAGGCGTTTTGGCTGGTCCGGTAGCTCAGTCGGTAGAGCACCTGCCTGCCGTGCGAGGGGTCCACGGTTCGATTTTTTCTCCAACCAAAATGATTCCCTATCTTCCCCAGAGTCTGGAAGTATGAATGAGAAATGTAATGTGTAGTGTTTAACGGCCGCTTTTACTACATACGGCACCGCAGGCGATGACAATGATACATGAGATGAAGATGAATGCTGGAATGAGATGGCGGAGGAAACCGGAGATCCCGGAGAAAACCCGCCCCAGCGCCGTGTTGTCCATCACAAATCTCACTTTGCGATCGCCTGGGATCGAACCCGGGCCGCCTTGGTGAGAGCCAAGCGGTCTAACCACTGAGCCACGGCGTGGCCTAAGTATGAATGAGAGTGCGAATGTGTGCGTGATCCAATAATTAAACTGAAATCCAAAGTACCACCAACCCAACGTCTACGAGATAATACCACCGCGATATGTTCCAAAGGAGAACAGCCGCCGATAGGATCATCGCAGTCAAAGGCGGGGTATAAATTGAACAATAAAAAAAAAGGCAGGCGTTTGAATATATCATAGCAGATATGATAGCACACTTCTGCTTCACGTTCTTCAGTACATTTCTGCTTCATGTTAATTGAGTTAAATGTTCGCATAAATTGTGACAAGCTATTTGAAATAAATTTAATTTTTAAAGAGATCTACATTTCTACATTTGCTATATCTTACGATGTACCAGATGCACAAAATTACTAAAATTCGTTTCCAGTGATGAGAACAGCCCATTGTGTGAAATTCAAGATATTAAATTATTATTCACTTAAATGTATTGCAGATTTAACATTTCAATCAAACTTGTGTCATTTTTAAATCAAGAAAAAAAGAAAAGAAAACGAAGAAAAGAGCAGCTTTGGTTAAGGCTTTAACCTAAAACAATTGAGTGTCGCATATTTGCAATAGGCAGAATTTATGTTCCAAGTTTGATAGTCATACAACTTTTATTTTGAATTATGCTGTTCACAGGCACACATACAAATGCACCATTCAAGAAAAATATATTTTTTGGACTTCGGTAGATAAAGAAAGAACTGTGATCTACTTCATATTCTATAGGAAGTACACGTTTGAAGCCCAAAAATCTCGCCGCTTAAAACTGTCTTTACGTGGAAAATGCTTCGAAAATCCTAACGTATTTGATAAAAAAAATGGCACCAATGATTTTATTTAAGTTTAGGATTAGGATGCTGTTGTTTCGGCAATGTGACTAGTCTTGATCTATTGTATTATTCTACTGCTCAGAACGTTACCATGGCTTTATTTTTGTTAATACAAACATCTCAGATAGCGCACTGATTATTCTCGAAAGATTGAGGGAGGGGGGTACAGGCACTACTGCTAAGCACTGTTAACTGATAACCAACATTAATTTCCCATCATTATCGGGTCATTACAACTTGGTACCTCTTCTACATCACAGAAAGGTTCTGATGAAACCCTTAAACTTTCCTTTAAATAGACAGTGCGATGTCCACCTTTGGCAATCCTGTTTGAAATTCCTCTTCTGCCATCCCCCGCAGGGAAACAGAACACAGGTGACATCTACCTAGAGTTGAAAAGAGTAATTTAACTCTGCACACGGTAGAAGGTAATGCCCGCCAGATATCCAGTTGAGTAGAGAGTGATGTTCAATTGTTTTCGCTGGAGGGCGTTGTGGTGTACCACATGCTGCATGTTGACAGGGTGTTTACTACGTGGTCCCGACCCTCTGCTTTTATTTAGTCTACAATCAATCGCTCCAGTCTTATTTTATCTCTCATCCGAGAATATGGTAGAGGGAGCAACGATCTCCAGATTGGGGTCAGTTCTCTTTCCTTTATTTCAGAAACAATGGCTCTGCAAATATTCTACAAACTAGTTTTTTTCAAAATATATCTTTACTATCTGCTTCATGCTATTCAAGATTAAGTAATTTCATTACATATTTTGTTGTAGCTACAACTGAGGTTGAAGCGATTGTCAAATCTTTAAAAATCGTTATGATGGCTTTGAAATTCTAGGTTCTTTCCAATGACATCACGAGAAACAAAGGAAAGCGGTCTTAGCACTTCATAAAATATTTGATAAGGTATATGCAATAACAACGAGCATGCCGTGAATGCTTGTAGAATGTATTCAGTAATAAATTTTAGTAACATTATTAGTTTTGTCTCATTTAAGTGCTAGTCAATATGGGAGAGTAGTTTTGAAATTTGAAATATTACCTCTCAAGTCTTAAAATGTGTATTTTATTTTATCAGAATTTTTTTTTTTTTTTTCATTTTGTATGTGTTTTTGTGCTTTTTATCTCTCAAATTACTTCTTTCGGGGCAAAGTTTACCAATTATTTTCAAAATTTTGCCAAGAAGTCTTAAAATAGCAATAAATAAAATTTATTGTTGGAAATTTCTATGAAAATATAAATGAACACAGCTCTATAGAAATATTTTAAATAAATAAGCCTAGAAAACAATTCTTAATATAACTTCTAAAATCATTTATTTTATTTACAAATAAAGCGATAAGTTTTAAGAAGGTTATGTCTGGAACATACCTACATCGGAGAATTCTTTTTCATAACTTAAAAGGCATACCTTTTCCAGGAGCTACCCAAGAAACTGATTTGAAAATTGGGAATTTTATTATACCACATACATACTTAAAAATCCAGCTAATTGCTTTTAAAACATGTACGACCATTTAAAGAATTCTACATTTTTCGTGATGTAGGTTTTTGTATATCCCTTGGGGTTTACTTATTGTACAAAATTACACATAAGAAAATTTCAACTTATTCACAATTGAATCTTAATCATCACGTCAGTATTATAATGTTTAAGAGATGCGCAATTACAGCCAACCCCTAAAACGTTACCAGGGGCGTAGGTACGAGGGCTGTTCAATAAAGAATGATAATTTTTTACGGACATAATTTTGCGCACTAAAATTCAATCTTATTATATTCTGTTAGCTTAATGTGAAACAAACACGCCGTAGTAGTTTCATTGTTGGTACTCCTGGTTCCCGTCTGTGAGAACCAGGCAAGTTCAGATTGTTCAGTATCGTCTACCCCTGCAATGGAGGTAACATGCAGTTAAAGTTGATGTTAGAGGAAGATCCGGAGTTTCTATCAAACGTAATCACTGCTGATGAAACTAGGCAACATCATTTTGATCCTGAGAGCAAACAGCAAAGCTCAGTGAGGAAATCTCCTTCATCAACAACTCCCAAAAAGCAATCTGGCCATCTCATTCTTTGATATTCATGGAATGGTTTATCAGCATGTTGTACCTGCACACACATCAGTAACTGGACAATACTACAGGGATGTCCTGAAAACATTGCAAGTCCCTATCAGGCGCAAAAGACCACATTTCCGTGAAGCAGGCTGGATGCTGCACCACGATAATGCGCGGCCGCATATTGCCAATGTTGTTGCATGAAGTGCATCCCTCACCCTCCCTTGATTTAGCCCCTTGTGACTTTTTTCTATTCCTTAACATCAAGAAACGCCTTCGTGGAAGACATTATCCATCATCAGAGCCAGTGGTGAAGGCTGCGGAGGTGATTTTGAAGGATCTTCTCAAAAAATTGTTTCCAGCATGTCTTTGAAGACTGGCAGAAACGCATCGCATTCACGGGAGACTATTTTGAGAAGGACCAACATAATTATGAGGATGAATAAAGGTACGCTGTCAAAAAAATTGTTATCATTCTTTATTGAACAGCCCTCGTACAATGTTCAAGTTGTTAAACACCAAAGTGTAATGACATAGCTATCCATGCCGTGCAAACTGAGTTAATATTTCAACGAAGAGCAATATTGAACTTCAATTTTATACAGACGTCACGAAGAAGAGGTGATTAGTGAAACTTTATGAAGAATAAAAAAAATTCATTGAATTACGAAACTATGTCATTGTTAAATAAGTAATGAACAGAAAACTTCTATATATCTTTTAACAGTTTACGTGCTAACTTCATGGGATAATTGATTATTCATTGATGGATAAGTGAGATAAGTGACTGACATAATGACAGAGCACTGCTATTACAAGATGACTAGGATGTAATTTTGTGGAGTTAAATAATTTTCCGAATATTGTTTCATATTTGGAACACAAAAATGTGATTCAGTTACAAAGTAAATTCATTCTGACTTCCATATGCAACAGTATCTCAAAGATACAATATCAAAAACCTTAGAGCAGTTTTGGGAAGATAAAAGTATGAACATTTTTCTATGGAAATTGGAATTTAGGTGAGGTAGTTTCAGAAAATCTTTGTATCCTTCGAGGATGCTGAAATTAACCAAGTTTAGTATGTATTGGAATTTTTGTATTAAACACACATTCAAATATATTTCTAAAGATGCCTTTTAGGGATTTGGAAACCTTCAAAATCTGTATTTCAGATGAAATCTTGTATTAAACTATGGGGTGGGAAGAAGCTCATTTCAGGTAGAAGGTACAGGAAGCGAAAAGAAGGAAAAACAAAGTAGGTAATATTTATTTTTCTTTTATGTTCACCTCCTGAAGAAGGGCTTCTTTGATGAGTTCCCTTCTTAAATATTTTGGTCCCCATTAGCTTTTGTTTTCCGTATATCTTGGCACCTCATTAATAAACCGTCCATCAACTTCGCTATAGCTGTCTACATTCTCGAAGGTACACGTGGTGGATATAAACAGCTATTTTCATTTTGCTGATATTCCTTAAGTTTCACGGAAGCAAAATCCATGTCCTACGAGAGCTATATGCGAGTTCACGTTTGCATCTTGTTTGTTCTGTCCAGCATTCATTGAAATTCAGAACACATTCTATTTATTCTATCGGTTCCTAGTAATACATTTGTATAAGGTATGAAATGAGCACTTCAGTCTTCTAAAGATCTTTTGTAGCTCCCTTATGAGCCTCTTAGGACGGAAGGGTGAGTGAGAAGAAATAGACAGTGACCGAAACTAGGAGACACTAGTCTATTAAAGAAAAAACCTTGGGTCAGGAAGGTCGGTCACGGGGTCGAGTGCACGACCATTCGGAACGCAAGTCGCATACGCTACCGCCTGCGCCAACCAGTACTTAAGTAAATCATTGCGTTTTATGTAGCTGGGAAATAATTAGAGGTAGATAAAAACATCTGTTACATTCCCTCTATTTTCTGTGCTCAATCTTCTATAACCTACTCTTTAAAAACCCGTATTCTCTTATCTCCTTTTTGTAAACACAGACAACTGTCCATTACTCAATTTTAACATTTCGTTGTAGAAGACGAAATTAGCTAAAGCGACATCATATATTTTCAAACCCAGGGCCTACTATGTTATCTCTGCTTGAACACGATAAAGACCATGTTTCCTTCATATGAATTTTCTCCAACCTTAAATAAACCATTCTTACAAGAACTTATTCTTCTATGTACTTATAGCTATTTGCAAGAATGTCTTTGATATTATTTCCTTGCAGTTACAATGGTAATGGGAAAATACAGTAAAGTTTAAGCGATAGTCGAATCTTTTGAAGGACTGATTACAAGGTGATACTTTAAAATTGCATTCTGTTTGCGTAAGTGGGAACGGGGAACGAATAACTTCCTACACGAGAAAATGTATTTGAAGAGTCAAATTATTTTAAAAGTATAACATATAGCCATTAAAGTTTATAAACGATTTATAATAACACTTCAAGTGATACCATGTTTACATGTGCTGTTGAGTTATCCAGTTTCTATCCCTTTTGATTTCCCAGCCACATTGTATGGTATTGATAGCTGTAAACCAATAGGGTTGACAATTAATTCAGATTGTTTCTGCAATTAGGGAATTTGCAAGATAATTGGAAATTACAAGCGTCCACCGACAGAAGTCCATCCAATTTGGCTCAAATTTCACTCATAGCTTACATTAACAAGGTATTACGTTACTGTTGAGTTCCATTTAACAATCACTATACAGTCACGCCGATTAAATGACTAATCCTGAGGAAACACTCGACTAATTTCTGTAATAACTTTTGAGGTCTTTCGAACGTTTCTGTATCATTACGGAATTTTTGACAGTATAAAGTTCTCCAGAGATGTTAGAGTGGTGTACCTACCCTGAGATAACTCCAGGCACCAAATCTAAATAATTTATACCAAGTGATTATGTGCGTTCACGTGGAACTTCCATCTTGTAACATATCAATGTGTTAGACGTTCCACATCAGCAGAAAAATGTGCTGGTGCTCCATCATGTTCGAAGGGGTAATCTTGGAAAATATAGCAGCACAAGGACAAGGTATTAGTTTTCATGGAATATGTGACCCATTGAGATCACCTTCATCCACGCGTCCAATGAGAGTTGCCTCACAACAATGGAAGTTATGGCAATAAAAAGAACATCAAGTTTGAATCTTGAATTGCTTGTAAGTAAAGCTTCAAAAGGAGAGTTGGCTGCAATCTGTTTTTGTCACACTATAACTACTTTGTATCACACTGAAACACTAAATCTGTTGGAAGTGGTAAGAGTAAATACACTTTTGTGAGTTTGTACAGGAAATTGTGTGGCAATTCTCGTTGAAGTTCCAATATACAGGTTTTGCTTCTTAGCACAAGCGTGCAGTTGTATCATACATTAAATCCATGTCTGCATTTTTTGCAGATACGTTGCTGTTAGGTTCAGTGACGCGAATACTACTGTGTAGTGATATTTATCCCTTGGGTGTTGGCGATGTTCATTTTTTAAAACAAAGGGCACGCTGGGAATAAAGCGTAGGATGTGTGACGGCATGTGCATTTCTCTCGCAAATGGTTCGTTTGGGGAAGCATATTTCATGGGATTTTCTTGTTTTATTTGCACGTGCTGGCATCTCTATTTACCCTAATAATTATTGTATATCCTATACAAAGGTGTACAAAAATCTATAGCAGGGGTGACCACTAACGTTTAATTTTTGGAGCCATAAATTTATGTAACTACTTCGAAGTGAGCTACCTTATTGTTCAGGTGTACATGAAGGATGAAATTCTACTTTTGAGAAGTACTTTATCGAGTGTTTATTTATGCTGTTAGGTTTCAGAAATCTGGCATATAATTAGTAAGCTCAGATTGCACAGCTCACTTAAGGTTCGTCAATTAGTTCAGATTGTTGTTTATATTTAAATAATTTAAGTGTTAAGTCAAGTGATTCACACATATAATTAGTCCAAATGGCTGAATTAAGTCTCTTACCTCAATCTTTTGTTAGTGGATATTTTTCTTCGGGGGCATTCTTTCCAAAATGTTATGGCCACTCCATTTGCGTCCTTTTAGTCCCTCGTCCTGTTGCAGTTCTAGTAGCTCCAACTTTACAGCTGTAAAGTATCCTTTGTTATTGGTGATGAAACAGTAGCCATTGTCCACAATGTCAACATCAAAACGATTTCCTAGGAATGAAAATGAATGTTTAAGTGATCTTACATCATTAAATCTGCCATTGATTTTTTTTTCAGCTAGGCCAGATACGTTACTCAAGTAATCTTTATTTTCCACCTGAAAGTCAGGAAGGCTTCAGTAATTTTCTTCAAATATTTGAAGTGGACAAATGCTTTAGTCTGAAGTTTAAAGTTGGTATAAAAGCTAAACAGAGTCTGGGCCAAATCAGAAATGTTTTTTTTTTCCCCTTCCTTGTAAATATATGTTTAACGTTTGTAAGTGCTGGGCCTCATTTGAAAAAAAAAAATCAAACCGCAGTTAGGGGTCAGTAAGTTCAGGAAGCCCTCCTCGGTGGCGTAGACGGTAGCATGTCTGCCTCTCGTTCGACAGGTCCCGAGTTCAAATCTCGGTCCGGGGTTTTCCCTTATTCTAAAAGGGAGCACCTTTTCACCCTTTCGATTCATCGTCCTATATGATTTAACGTTGGAGGACGTAAATTAAAAAAAAAGAAAGTTCAGGAAAAAATTTTCCTTTTTCTATCGGTCTCGAGATGTTAGTTTCCATTAATTATATTAATTAATCTTACTTTAAGCTTGGTGAAGAGCCGCATGCGGCTCGAGAGCCTCGTTGTGACTACCACGTGGCATTTTAATCTAATTCATTAATATTTTTTTTTAAATATATACCTAATTTTTTGCATAGAATAAAATGATTTTGCATTGGGGAATTTCCTGAAAATTTACACGTCGTATCTTTCAGACTTTTTGTATTTAATTATGTTGGCATTCATTCGACTTTCTATTTTTTAAATACGCTGTTCAAACATAAAACATCTCTCTTTAAATAAACCCAAAGAAACAAGCATTAAATAATGAATGATGTGAAATGGAGGGGTCAAATAAAAAGCTCTATTACGGAATTATATGTATGATTAGCGGAATCAGATAGATATGACCAGCCCAATATAACACAATTAGCAGCTTGACTTTGTAGAGGGAGTAGAGTGTGAGAAATGAGTAACCCTGAAATACACGACACCCCTAACATTCGTCAAGCGCCTCTTGTCAATTAAATAGATAAACGCAGTCCAGCTATTATCAAACTGTGTTAATTTTAATAATAGTAATAATAATATGTTTATATTTGTTATGTTTAGATTGTCCTGAAAATGTATGTTTTGGTATCGAAGTATCTCCCTATTGAGTTTTTGGGTGGAATGCAACTCTTCTACCTATCACAGATAAGTGGTAGAGAACAGCTATTTGCACAACTGTTGTGATATGTTCAGCGTTGTTTTGTAGGTCGAGATATAAGTCGAGTTCTGTAATTACATGATAGCAGTAATGATGCTCATCCCATTAACTGCAAACAATATTTTACCAGATTCATTTAATAATGATTGCTTACCTTATCTGTGTTCATGATACAATCATAAGCTTCCAATAAACATTGTGATAGTCTATGATACCAAAGTCAACATTTTGTTGAAATGCTAAAGTGGTTAGAAAGAACAGGAACGGTACTATTAACGGTATTATTGATGGAACGGTGTTATTAGGCTCTCATAAGTACATAATGTCGGTTTTAGGATTCTGGTGTTGTGGAAACTTTATTGGGTTTCTTTTGTTTGGCAATGCTATTTACAGGACGTCGTGGCTAGTTCTGCGTACATTCCGAGCATGACTTCAGTTGTTAATAAACAATCACAAAATGGAGATAAAGTTTGAACTTAAGTCCTTCTAAGACACTACTGGAAACAAAATTATAAAGCCTCTGCCGCAGCTCGATGAATATTTGAATGGAAGAAGTTGTCGTTAGTGAGAGTGTGGCACAACGATGGTTCCAACGTTTCAACAATAGAGACGAAAACAATGAAGATTTACCACGTTCTGGAAGACCTAAAGTATGGAATATTGAGGACACACGCCAAGTTTTGCTAGAAAATCCGCAAAGATGTATCCTTAGGCTTTCAGAAGAACTTGGTGCATCAAAAGATACTATACAATTAAGATACTTGGAAAATCATACAGAAGCTGTAGATCTGTGTCTTGTGAACTGACACTTCAACAGGCTGAACATAGGGTGGACATCTCTCGTCAGCTTAATTGGAGAATTGACACTTTTGATAAAAATGGGTGTATTACCGAAACTCTGATGCCTCGAAACAGTGGCTTGATCCCCGCCAACCTGCCAAAGTCATCGTTACATTTTATATTTGATATTTTATTTGTACATAAGAAAATAATTTACAATTATATTACAGAGAACCTTATTACTTACATACTATTCTTCCTTAACCTATGTACAAGAATTGAGTGATTACCTTCTTTCACCGCTCAGCCAGCTTGGCATAACAACCTTATGCTTCACTGAGGGATTACCTGTGTCCCTTACGTTTCCCTACAAAATTCTTCCTCCGCCCCTACTTCTTTCCCCTTTTAATAACTTTTACTTCTATCCTCAACCATTTGTCTTTCATTTTACCAAGAAATCTTCCTACATTTTTATTCCTATTCCGTTGCTTTCCTCTTAGCATTCTTATTGTTACAATTTTGCCCTCAACTTTGTCCCATTTTATCTCCCATGCCTCGTTCCTCAACTTTTTCACATCTTACTACAAAATACTCTACACTTTCTTCCCCCCACATAATTCACCAATTCCTACCTCACTCCACCTTAATCCTTTCATAAATATTGCACCTGTTCTCATCCATGCTAATACCTCCCTTTCAATCCTACTACAGTTGTCTATATAACCTTCTCTTCCCCAGTCTCTTTTCAAAATCCTATAAAAATTCAATGAACTTTTGTTTTTCATTGTTACATAAAATCAATTCGGTATTATCAACAACTGGAACGAGTTCATGAAATTTTGAGACAGAGATACCCAGCATTAGTTAACCGAAATAGAGTTCTATTGCAACAAGACAATGCAACATCCCATACTGCACGAACTACCATGGAAGAAAATCGGGAATTAGGAGGAATCGAACTGCTACCACACCCAGTATATAGCCCTGATCTCGCATCATTAGATTATCATCCTTTTCGATCCTTGGCCAATTTTCTACGTGGAATTAATTTTGACAACATTGAGGCAGTGAAAGTGGATGTCACTGAATTCTTCGCATCAAAACCATAGACTGGTACCATTGTCGTATAATAAACCTCGCTGAACGATGGCTCAAGACCATAGATTCTAATGGGCTATACTTTAAAAATTAGTTAATTGCTTTTCAGAACAAATTTCAAATAATTTCTTAAAAACATTACTTAGTGACAGTATCTATATTTTGAATGAAATTTTAAGGGTGGGTTTTTTCATTATAGGGATTCTATGAAATATTGTATTTTTGCAGTTTATAAGTTATTATGAAGTCTTTTTAATAACAAATCCAGCTTAGCGAGTTTGATTGAATAATCAAGTTTCGAAACCTTAAGGTCCAGAAGTTATTGGAAATCTATTTTGGCTGTTATTACGTCTATTGTAAGACAGATATGTCCTGTAGAGGATTGTGGGGTATATCTAACGACTACTTTTGAGTGTCGTACATGTCTACTATTGCAATTTAATCTTTACACAGTAGAAGCCCAAAGTAAACACAATCATTTCTGCGAAATCGAACATCAAATATGTAGAATTGCTAAAATCACTTGTAAGTAATCCAAGGCGTGTGGAAGGTGAAGAGAGCAGGCAAATTTGTCTTTGTTAAAATGTGTTGAGGAAGAACAGGCGATGTGATAAAATAGGATGCGAGATTGCTAATGTAGTCAGGTTAACAAATAGAAACTGGCAATATTTGTTGCTTTAAGCGTATCCCTGTAATTTTTTTTTTTTTTTTTTTTTTTTTTTTTTTTTTTTTTTTTGCAAGAAGCTATTATGTGCTTCAAATTGGAAGAGTTCTCTTTTTATATTTACCTCTCTCTCTCACTTGCGAGTCTTCTGCGCTAGACGTAAGGGAACGCAAACTGAAGTTTCCAATCACAATTACAACATGAATATTCGTATATTCCGCAAAAGTTTTAAATATTTAGTTTAAAATTAATTATAGTTTATGAATTACTTATTTTTCTAATCCAACGTAAATACCAGTGGTGTATCCGTATAGCTGTGAATGTTACTTACGTTAAGAAAATTCGTCATTGACATTGTCTTCATCGTCTCAGTACTGTAAATTAATGATGACAGGCTCCAAAATCTCGTTACGTACTATTTCTTTCCGAAAATCGTCTTCTTGTAGTTTATCTGATGTCTCACGCAGTTTTCCCAGTCTTATTGTGTTCCTTGTCAATTTCTTCGTGAATAAGTGTTCGTTTAAAAACATCAGTTTAATGTCAGTTTAAAAATATTATTTCTATTTGCACCATAATTTGAGCCTACGTTAACTCATTTGAATTGTTCTGGCAGTAGTAAGGAGGAAGGTGGATCGTCTCTCATTGATCCAGCTGAGACACTTTTTCATGGAAGAGTAACTGAATAGTAGTGCTCTGAACTCTCTAGAATAAATAGAGATTACGAACCATTCATAAACAAAGATATAATGTGATCAAAACACGTTCTGCCACACTAGCAAGAAGTGTATCGTTTCCTCTCATCGAATTTAACAAACACCTTAGCTTATTCAAAGTACATATTTCTTTTATCACGTCATGTCAAACATTTACGCTTTAGTTCTGAGTAATTTCAAATATACGTTCACTTATACATGCCAACCAATAATGATATTTATTACAGTGCATACGTCGCAATGCGTTGTTATAATGGTATCTAATTTATTTGTATTAGGAAAACTATTTGAGCTAAAAAATATGGGGATTTTACGGTTATATTAAATACATTACTTTCTCCTTCCTCGTGGATCATTTTTTGCAAAACCTTAATTTTTGTCTTAGCGCGAATAATATTTATTTGAAATTGAATAGTTTGCCGCTCGTCACACACCACTTAGTGGGAATGCAATACGACAACACCGCAGGACCCCGATTGGTTGCTCACCTAGTAGCGCTCAAGGACAAACACCTTCCCATTTGAAACACATAATAAGTTCGTATTAGTTAACAATAGGCAGTCGAAAACTTAGTAAAGCAGTCCGTAACGTACTGTAGTTTAGAGTTCTATGATGTAAAGTACAAGGACGTTTTAACAAATTAAGGTAATTTTAAGTAATTGTTTGTTGTTTTAAGTCTTTTAATACATTTTAAAGTCATAAAATCCTGATTTTGAGGTCAGTTTTAATAGGTATTCTTCGTTTCATCAAAATCCAGACCCTCTTAATAACATTAAAAATATATTAGATAATTTCGGAAAATTCTGACATTTTTTACGTGTTAACAAATTTGTATTATTTAGTTTTATGTAGGAAAGCAAGAAAAAAGACGAGCAACATGGAGCTCTTTGAAGTTCCGACTGTATCTGCCGAAATAAGAAAGTGCATTTTGATGAGCAAGTGATGTTTATGCATGTAAATCAGTGTTGTTCTCAGTTGCCGGGATGATGAGGTAATGACCCAGCTAATGAGACCGGAAACTCGGAGCCAGGAGGTCAGGTGTGAGCCAGAGTTGATTTATTCTGCGGGCTGCGGTCCAGCAACTGTCGCAGCATCCTTCTTCTGCTGCATTAGCTAGGCGAAACCTACACACATACATTTGTTGCCTGCTTAATGAACAAACCACCAGCCATTGCTTTTTAATACTGAAAAATTCATGAGGGAATGTTTACTAATGCCAGAACATAATGAACACGGAGCCTTCTATTTGATTCTCATAGGGGCTATTATTACGTCTGTTCCTGTATTTGTATAGAGAAGTTCAAAATAACGAGGATCCATTTGTTACACGGTTAATCAAACAATGCATAATAAATTACTTAAATAATCTAAAGTGGATAGTAAATCTGATGTACAACCCTAACGCGACTTCTCTAATCTCTGTTTCATATAACCTTGCCCCGCTGACATGTAACCACTCCGCGTGCAACTACCTTCCCCCTCACCCTAATTGGCTAATGCTTTCGCGCCATAGGTCATAGGCGGTGCCTTCCCGTCATATTTAAACCTGCAGTAAACGTCATAATAATTGCCAGGAAGATAGATAAAATCATACAAATAAGGATATGAAGGCATGCAAAAATACAAGTTTATAATGAAACTGAGCAAGTTGAAACTGAATGAATGAGCAATGAAACTGAAACAAGTTTATAATGAAAGGCCTTCGGCCTTTCCACTGGGATTTTTTTTAAACCAGCACACATACCTTGCAAAAATGCTTGTCTTTCAGTCTTAAAAGTCGTGTCACGCCATATTTATCATGTGTCCTTCATTCACCCAAGTCTGGTCAACTTGAATCTCGGTACAGTCTTATTGTCCTTAAATAACGGCTTCGCCTCACAGCAATATCGCCCTCGGAGTGGTAAGTTTTCCTGTTGTCTCAATTTCACGTCGTGGTGTTCCTAAGGACCTAACACTCATACCTGTAAGTTCAGAGCACAGCTGTTCGGCTTCTCTCACTGACAAAGACGGATTCTTCTCTGTGAGTGCATTAAACACATGCACCACCATTCTTTTTTTCGCAGTTTTGTAAAGGTCTGTCCGGGGGATGGGTGACGATGCCCCATCCGAACTGGGCTATGAAATCAGCCGTGCGATAATGCAAATGTTCGGTCAAAATCTTGTCAATCGTAGTCTTACTGACTTCAGGGATAAGTTCGCACAGCTCGCGAACTGTCACACGCCGATCTTTAAGCATTTCTTGCTCCACTTTTGCAATTGTTTCGGCTGAAACCGAAGGCCGACCAGAACGCTGTTCGTCATGGACGTCTGTACGTCCGTCCTTTACCTCTCTGACCCACTTTCGAACGTTTTTGACGTCCATACACTTTGGCCCACACACTTTGCATATCTGACGATGAATTTCAGTGGGGGTAGTGCCCTTGGCACTCAAAAAACGGATCACTGCACGCAACTCGCACTTGGCGACGGAAGTGATAGGAAGCTCCATCGCAAACGGCTGCCCAGCCAAGACTAATGGTTGCAACGGGTTCGTTGTGGTGGGGATTTGAAGGGGTGAAACCAAGCTACACGCCAGTGTTGCCGGATCTCGCGCAATAGCGTTCCTCACGCCTCCAGCGCCTTGGAGACCTTATTTTACTTACACGCCTCGTAATACGTAGCAATGAAAATCCAGTATGTTTGTGTAGAGTACTGGACAATTGATTTTTTTCTCGTTTGGTAGGTGGTGCATTCTGTATATTGTTAATTTTTGCAGACACCTCCTCGACTACTTTGAGACAGCTCGAAATTCCATTTTTCAAGCTGTTTAATGGCTGTTCATAATACCCAAAACTTTTGATTTATAAAATGGAGATTATCCAATAACTGTTGTGATAGTAATGCTATTAACACAATATGTCCAACACCTTACACTCCCTAGAAGACGGCCGCGCTGTGGCTCAGTGGTTAGACCGCTTGGCTCTCAAGGCGGCCCGGGTTCGATCCCAGGTGACCGCAAAGTGAAATTTGTGGTGGACAACACGGCGCTGGGGCGGGTTTTCTCCGGGACATCCGGTTTCCCCCGCCATCTCATTCCACCGGTGCTCCATCTTCATCTCATGTATCATCAGTGTCATCGCCTGCGGTACCGTATGTAGTAAAAGCGGGCATTAAACACTACACATTTCATTTTCCCTAGAAGACAGATCTACCTGCGTGGGGAGCAGTAGTTGTAATGAAACTAATGCTTCGCGTTGGGAAGCGGACTAACCCTGCGTGTTGTCCCCAGCACTGACGTCAGCAGTTATATACTGCAAGACTCGTAAACTTCATATCCCTTTTAATGTGTATGAGATCCGATGCCTGGTTATTAAAAATAAACTGTATTTTAAAGAGATACGCTTGTTTGATGTAGTTTTTAGTATATCTTGTACGCATAGTTTACCCATTATACAAAACTATGCAAAATTGCTGTGAGTGCGTCCTTCACACGGCTAGTGTAAAAGAACTATTATTTCCATTGATTGTACCTAATAGCGGTCCGAACTATAAAGCCCGGGCCTTAAAGTACTTACAGTATTGTAAGTCGCCATTAAGGTAGTTGTCTCGTGTGTTTATGGGAGCTCCTAGTGGTTTACCGGAAAAAATACGAGTCAGTTGGAGAATTTAATGTCATGATGGCACGTTGGCCATAATAGCTCAATGGTTTAGAGCGGCTGGATGGAGACCAGAAGATCCATGGTTGAAATCCCGGCTATGGCATTGAATTTTTCAGTCTGGCTCTACCCTTTCATAGTGCGTCCTACACACGGCTAGTGTGAAAGAACAATTATTTGCATTTGCTGTGAGAAATTCACATGCTCTTCCCAGAAAATTTCGAGATGTTAATGTTGTCATCAAGTATCTTAACTGTTTGGTATTTTAATAAAATATTTATATATTTCTATAAAAACAAACATTTCGAAAATTGTGTCAAGTACACGGGTAGTTAGTTAGCAATTGCAAATTTTTTGAACTGTTTTAATAACATCTTTGGAAAATACTAAGGTTAAATGTCAACTTTGATATACTGTTGGATTATATTGTTCAGTATTACATAGATGCGCACATAGTCACACCCGCCCGAGGACCCCCTTTCTTTATTAAGAGGGTCATCATTTCATTAAAACCTGCACATCCTCTGAAATCTCGACGTGACAATATTTTGGGTGACAATATTTCCTCTCCCTATTGATGCGTAGTAGAAATCTAGCTCTCCAGTACATAAGTTATATCACTTTCTATAATGTTTTTGCAATTTATTTATCTTAATTAGATAAAACTGCAAGATTCTATGTGGCAAAACTTAAAAAAACGAAAATCTAAAGTTACTATTTGTTTCTCATATTTAAATGCTGTTTATTATCATTTGTAGTTATTATACTCCAAACTGGTTTTGTTGTTTGGTATGATAAATATTTAGGAAGCTGTACTTCGGTGGGTTGGGGGGGGGCGTTTACTATGATCCGCCTAGGAAAACCGGTTACCATGAGAAAAGTATTTGCGAGATTCTCCCAAAAAGAAAGGGAATATCCAAGGACGTCTACATCTGTTGCTTCTAACAAAAGGCGTACATCTATCTAATGCTTCTTGCTTTTTATTTCGTGTCCATCGTTAACAAAAGAGATACGCTGTCTATGATTAGCTAAAAATAATGAAGATGGTAAATGGAATTAATTAAGTACAGTATGTGTCAATATAATGACCTGCTCATTATTCACAAACTGATGAATTGCCTTGGACGGCTGTTCTAATGACGTCAATTAATTTTAGACAGCAGAGAAAAAAGTTTATCTTAGCCACGTGAAGGCACGTGTCGGGTACCGAACAAAGGCTTGTGGGGTTGTGGTAAACACAAAAGTCAGGAGTTATTCATCAAGTTCACCCACAACAGCCATGGGCCTGTTCCTACCTCTTGCATCATTAGCTATGTTGGTAATCATATCTCTCCAGCGAACAGTTGAAACATGCACGCACAGTGTCCAGCTCCTCTAACGCACACCAACAAGAAACAAGCTTCACAAATGTAGCGAAACTTAAGTCCGCACTGGAATGATTTTATAAGGCAGCATTTTATACCAGTTGATACCAGTGTGCTAATGATACTAAATATTTTGAGACACTTGTGTAATTCTACATAAGTGGTAAGCATAAAAGATAAAGGGAAACTTACCAAACAAAATATGTACTTTTCTTTAAATATGAAATTTTAACATGTTTTTTTTAGGTATTGGTTGCATTTGGTTTACGTTTTCCAATAAATTTACATTTTTAAATAGTGTTACCATTCATTTGTTTCTCGTAATGTCATGCAAATCATTTGACCTACCTGTATACACTTGCATCTGATGGCTACAATATAGTCTCGAATGAGTAGAGCCAGAATCCAGAGCTGCTACTCCCATTAGTCCTTGACCCGTAGGAAAAGGACTGGGCCTCCTTGTACCAGGGAGTAACCGAGCTGTCCCAAAAGGGCGCCCGACGCCTCCGTGGGGCTTTTCGTAGGACAAGACCTTATTACTTTACCAAGGCCCCCCCCATCTGGTCCTGTGGACTCAAGACGGGATGGAAGTGGGTACGCCACTTACGCGCGCCGAAACCAAAATGGCAAGGCTAACGCTTACGCGCGCCTGTGCCAAATAAGAAGGCTGCCGAACAACCTCGGTGGGGCCGCCTGGTGATCCAGCACACCTTCTACTAGCTATGCTGGCTAGTACACGGGGATATTAATGGCTTCCCTCAACCCCGTCCGGAGACGTACCCAATCTCCCACGGGTATCGGGAACCACTGCCCCCTCGAGTCCAACACAATCCGAACAACTCCCCAGCAGGCAGGGGCTCGAATGTTCGGCCCGAGGTTCCTCTAGTAACATCAGAGGTACCACGAGTGCTAGGGGTCAACAGCGCCCGCACCACGGCAGCTGAAGGAGGCGAATCCCCCCCCGCCCCTGCGGGGAGTAGAGCCAGACTGAAAAAGTCAATGCCAAAGCCGGGATTTGAACCACGGAAAAAGAATGAAAAATGACTTTACAGGACATTCCTATATAATTCAAAACATACAATTTATTTGTCATGAAAATATCCTAAATACGTGGTACATATTCTAATCAAAATTGTTAAGGACTTTTTGAGAAAATTATAAATTTCGAAAAATGTTCCATATAAAGAGTACATAGTCTGCAGAGGCGATTTTCTTGGAAATCTTAGTACTGTATCCTTGAAAATTACTAAACTAACCCCAGTTTGATATTTGAAATACTTATAGTTTTTGAGTTATACTGTTCACACACATACACACACACATCTGCACGCACGGATCTTTATTCTAAAACTACGTTTTATTCAGCAAACCTCAAGATCTGTATTTCAACTTATCCCTCGGTATCAAATTTTTGGGTGGAATGTAATACCTTCTCTACCTACTAGGTGTGTACATGACCATGATGATGATGATAATAATAATAATAATGATGATGATGATAATAATAATAATAAATAATAATAATAATAATAATAATAATAATAATAATAATAATAATAATAATAATAATAATAATAATAATAATAATAATAATAATAATAATAATAATAATAATAATAATAATAATAATAATAATAATAATAATAATAATAATAATAATAATAATAATAATAATAATAATAATAATAATAATAATAATAATAATAATAATTTAAAAAGATGTTTAACATGTTGAACTGACATATTTAAACTTCTTATATGTGTATGTATGTGTATATACATATAAGATGAAGTAATTGCATAAATATTACTATAACTAAATCGTACTAACTCATAGAATTTAGCATTTTCAATACAGGGTAGGAAATGCGACTGGGATCAATTATTAAGAATACCTAATTCGTTTCAGTAAATATCTCCTCAGATGGTGATTATATCCAGGTAAACTTTATTTGGCACGTATTACTATTCTTGATCAACCATGATCACCTGTGATCAATTACAAAAAGAAACTTTTACATGCGGTCCCTAAGAAGACAACTGCATAGGAGTACCTTTAAAGGAAGAGGAACTTTCCCGCGCCCCAATGTTTTCCACTTAATTATTTTGACTCACTATTAGTAAGACCATAACATAGCCTATAGCCAGAAACATACTGAAAAATCTAATGCTACAGGCAGGATTTGAACCCGTATCTCCCTCTTGTCGAAGGTTGACCTTACCAGTGAGTTGCCATAGATTCCTGGCAGAATATTTAAACCATGGAATTAAATATTTAAAGCATTTCTTATGTAAGTAACAGAAACAGAGCAACAAAAATTGAATAAAAAATTAAAATTAAACATAGGAATGATTGCTAGAATAGCCATGAAATAAAGTTATGTGACTGTTTCACACCCTGTAAACTCCACTGAGGAAATAGATTAGTTGACTATATGTATTTAAGTGTTTATTGTTATTAATATTATTTATTTCAAAACAGTTTATGTTATGTTTTACTGCAGCACTAAACTACTTTTAGCCCATTTTACACCGAGTTTCATTTTGTGCTTTCATTTACCTCGTGCTCCAACAAAACTGGGTCCCAAAGTGTGCCGGTAATGTATACTTTAATGGACAAATATTACATACGAGCTTTTCCTCTGGTCTGGGCAATATTATTCGAGCGAACAGCCTAGGCTTGCTGTTTCCATTCGCAGTATTAACCTGGTGTATGTATTGAGGAAGCGGACCGTGATGGTTGTTATGGAAACACAGCTAGGCGGAGTGTGCTCTGTCACTTGTCAATCAGCAAGCAACATGTTTCCGTCAAACAACTTCCTGTACGGTCCCCTGATGACGACCTACACTACACTATCAACAAGTTCTGGTTCATAAGCGTTCTAACCTCTTTTTGGAGCCAAGATCCGCGATAAAAGTAATAATTAGCACCAGATTAAGTTATTTTCGTTCTACATGCTCGATCACTGTGTTGGGAATTACGTAAGGTTTTCTAGTTTTATGAATGAACTAATCAGAAAGTCTTTGAGTATCAAGAGTAAGCGAGATTCATTCATATCACAGGAAATTATTTTCATCTCTGAAATTGAGCATGGTTTCCAATTAATATAGCTTTTAATCTATGTTAATATTATAAAGAGAGAAAAATCTGTGTAGAGTGTGAGAGAGAGGGGGGAGGGAGGGGGAGAGAGAGAACAGTGCAGTTGAAAAATAAAAAGTCTTATAAATAGAAAACGTTTAAATTCATCATCTTCCATAATCATCTCCTTAGTTGCTTACCAAGTGGAAGACCTGGTTTCGGTCTCAGGTACCGGCGTGGGGAGAACTCCGAGTTCACTCAGATTCATGGGGTCACTTGAGGAAACAAAAGCAGCTGTTCTAGATTACAAAGTCGTATTTACATGCCGGGAGGGACTCGGGGCGGTAAGCTTATCCCAATTTCCAGTTCTGCACTCTACTCATGCCGTTCGGGAGAGGTGATAGATGCAACGATCGGGGAATAGACATTGGCCCGGCATCGGAATGTTGCGTCATGGAATTTAATTTAGTTTAAACATCTTCCAAATATACGACACGATGTTCAAAAAAAAATTTGCATCAAAGCTACTCTTCATACGAAAATTTTGTTATATTTCTTTTGTGAGAACATCTGAAACGATTTTGATTAAAATGACGTGGGCATCTTTTCTTGTATTCGATAAATCAAAACACATTCTCTTATATATCCTGTCTGTCAACTGATCATCTTCACTATTGTTTTGGAAACGTTCTGCGTTTGCTACATGGGAAAGTAAAATGTGGAATATGTTCACATTATCGAAATATTTAATTGAATTAATAAGTTGAAACTGTACAATAAATATCGAAAACGTAATAACATTGACATTGTATATAAAATGAATAGATCTTTAGTTTAGAAATAATCTGAACTTTTAACAATTGTATGCTATGAAAATAAGTTAATGAATACACATTAAAACTTACTTCTAAAAGAGGAATAATCTGGAACGATTATCTTTAGGGAGTTTATTTTAGAAACAAATATAGGTATACTCTGCAGCATTTCTGTCCAGTTTGGTAGGGGAAAAAACTGATTTCGTTCTAAACATTTACACCTTAGTTGTGTTAACTATTATCTAGACTTGAGACGTCCTATTATTTTAGCATTCTTCAGTTATTTACACATATGTACACCATATCTGATGCACACCTCGGTAGAGTAGATGGTAGCGCGTCCGCCTCACGTTCAAGAGGTCCCGAGTTTGAATCTTGGTAGGGTGAGTTATCTGGATAAGGTTTTCTTTCCCTTATTCTGAAAGATGAACACCTGAAAACTCTATGGAAAGGTAGAGTCAGACTGAAAAATTCAATGCCATAGCCGGGATTTGAACCACGGATCTTCTGGTCTCCGTCCAGCCACTCTAACCATTGAGCTACTATGGCCAACTTGCTGATATGACATTAAATTCTCCAACTGACTCGTGTTTTTTTCCAGTAAACCACTTAAGAGTTCTCATAAACACATACTTTAGCCGAGACACGGCCAGTGTGAAATAATAATTAATTTTCCACTGAAAACTCTAAGCTCTATGGACTCTGGACTCATTTGAGCATAATTTCACCCATTTCATTCATCATCCGATGTGACTTAAAGCTCGAGGACGTGAATTGAAAATTAAAGAAAAGGGGAAAAAAATGCCTTATTCATAATTTTCGTGTTCAGGAATATAATTTAGAATTTTGAAGGACAAAACCCGCGAGTTATAAATGATGAATTGGCCTTATCTAGCCCAGTTAGGGTAAGAAACTTGTATTGTTAATGCTACTAGAGGAAGATTCCCGTTCATTCATTGGCATATCCAGCCTAACGAATCTTACAGAGTGGCAAAGATTCTACACCTCCTCACCTAACACATATGTGCATTATTATTAAAATTTACTTTTTGTGTATTGTTTGAAAAGTTGGTCCAGTCTTCTTTAAACTTACTGAATATTTTAGATTTTGTATACCAACGAAATCATTACAAACACACAAAAATTAATTTTAAAAAAATAAGAGATTATTAAAATACTGTCGCGGCGACGCGCACTAAAGGTTCGGTGCAGAGAGATAAGCGCGGCTTATGTACACAAAGAGCCTGCAGATAAAGATAACCGGAGATAAAAGACTGGCCGTCACAGATAAAATTACGTTTCTTATATACACACAGTCACATACGCGCGCGTGTGGACCCTTTTTTAAAAAAAAATGCGTTTTTAATTCAGAAGATCTCAAAAACTAGTTTTGCATTGAAATCTCGATATCCAATTCTTGGGTAGATTCAATTGGAATGGGGTATTTTCTTGAAAATATCTATTTTATCCTGGGAACAATGAACTGTAATACCAAGTTTTTAATTCATTCTACATTATTCATTATTCAATTCTACATTATTCGGGTTTCGTCTGGTGATAGAACGTTCGCTTTCTTGATTGTTACAGAACAAACTCGAATTATCAATGAGGTATTTAAAGAAGCGATGACTCGCCAAGAGTCAGTCGTAAACAAGAGTAGTAAACAGCTGTAGAGATGTAACAGGAGTGTTGTAAACAGATGTAATCAGAAAGCTGTTTGTTGTCATCGATCTTGGTAAATTGTGTATGTGACATAATGTGACTGAAGACTTGAACAGAGTGTATTACTACGGAAATAAAGAACATTTAGAATTCCTAAAACTCGTACTTTTAATTCTACGAACCCACAAAGTCACAATACAAATTTGTGCAAAATAAACTTTACTATAGTATTTACAAAAATACTTCAAGTTGCACGTTTATGCTTTCTCAGATACATTTGACACACTTGAAGATTAGTAGTTTTCTTTCCATCGAAACTTGTTAACTTATTACTTTCAAATTACTAGGTAAAATTGTGTCATGGTTTTTATACAAATATTGTAATATATCTCGATATAGGAGACTTTATCAGTGGTGATGAAAATTCCATGAATGAGTGGTAAATGTACGTTTAAATATAATTCTTAAGACTAAAACCTAAGTAAATAAACCCAAAGGTGCACAACAGTTAATAAAATTATATTTTTGTAGTTAGTGTTTATTTATCTCCTAGTTTAACAGTTAAATAAACATGTGCAAAATTTATTACGAGTGAAGATTAGTTTGTCATGCAAATCCCTAAACATACGCTATTTTAACAAAAATAACTAGAAGCATTTTTGAGAAAGCAAAACATAAATCTGATGTGGTACACTCGCATGACTTTCTCAACTCTTCCTCTGTCTGTTTCAGGTTAATACAGATAAACATAATATTGTTAATTTTCTAGTACATTCAAGATAAATATGAGAATATTGTAGATTTTAAGCAACAGTCAAATGTTTTCAGAGCTGTTCGCTATGTGGTGACTCAAATTTTCTTTCCCTTGGATGACCAACAGATAAAAATATGAATAACGTCTTCTCATTTGAAAAGGCAAGATGCACATTTCATTTATCATTAAAATATTTTACACATTTGGTGCTTTCATCAAAATGGGTAGTCGTTTTTGGGAGAATCGAAATTATCTGAAAATATTTCACGTAAAGGGTAGTGTGGAGTGGGGGAGTTTTCTTGAAAATCTTTACATTGCTTCCGTGAAAAAAAGAAACTCAAATACCAAGTTTAGTATATAACCGACTTTTCGTATTTGGGTGGCTATGCTCTTCACATATACACTTAGCGTGTCTGCCTCACGTTCAAGATGTCCCAAGTTTAAATCTCGGTTAGGGTGAGTTACCTGGATAAGGTTTTTCCGGAGACGGAAGTCGGGTAGCTCTAAGCTCCATGGACCCCGAACTCATTTGAGCAGCATTTCACCCATTCCATTCATCGACCGATATGACAACGGTGGAGGACGTAAATTACACACACACGCACGCACACACATACAAAGTAACGAACACGCGCGTGTGGACAATTTTTTTAAAAAATTCTTTTTCAATTCAGAAGATGTCAAAAACTAGTTTTGCATTGAAATCTCGATATCCAATTCTTGGGTAGATTCAATTTGGATGGGGTATTTTCTTGAAAATATCTCTATTTTATCCTCGGAACAATGAACTGTAATACCAAGATTTTAATTCATTCTACATTATTCAAATTTATTTCCGCTAAAGCTTCTATATCGAATTTTGGGGTGAAATACAAATAGCTACTTCCTCTATTAGTCCATATTTTTAGGAGGCTGCCCATACAAACTATCCGTTAACTGGAAGTGTAGAGTCAGACTGAAGAGTTCATGCCATAGCCGGGATTTGAACCACGGATCTTCCTGTCTCCGTCGGCTACTCTTAAGTTCAATCCGGGCTATGGCATGAATATTTCAGTCTGACAGTACGTTTCCATACTTCATCATACACACGGTTAGTGTGAAAGAGCAATTAATTTATTCCTTAACTACTTGCAGACACAATGAAGTTGGAAGCATGTCTAGTGTGAACTAAGCTTATCGAGGTATGTTGTTAGCAAACACGCCTAAAAACGTGGACGTTCCGATGTCTTCACACTTGTCTCGTAGCATGCCTCCGCTATTCTTCCTTTATCCCTCAGTTTTTTTGTCGCTTTTTGCAAGGACGAGAAAGAATTTCTCCCATCTTGTTTTCTTTTTCTTGGCACGTTCCTGTGGGAAGAGTGCAACGGTCGTGTACAAACCGTCTGGCGTCTCAAATTGGAGGAAGTCATTCCCCTGGCTCATCTCTAGACGGAGTTCGCTGCGTTTATATTCTTTTGATCCCTATGAAAGAAGTCTAAGTGGCGTAATTCTTCAACAAACTAGAGTTTCTTTACATACAAAATCTTATGTATAACACATAGGTTTACGCTCGGTAATGGGAACAACAGAATTTAAAATTCGTGTTCTACGAATAACGAGGTTACCGGAGTTCGGGAATGGAAATGTAAGAGAAGTGTGGTTTCCAGAACAAGTAAAATACGTAAGTTATAAAGTTACCGTTCACAATTTACGGGAAGATTTCCCATGTACTGGGATCAAGCAGTAAGACAGGTGGGTGGGGGAGTGTTTAAGTTGCACTGGAGTAACGATTACAGAGGTAAATTGTAACCATTGTTTCTCCCTTAACTAATTCTATGGGAGGAATACGAATAACTTTTATTAAATTTATATTCTAAGTTTTGTGCTACTTTTATATACGCCTGGTTCCTGTTGAACATGTTATGAAATAGGTACTCCAAGAACTTCTCCAGCATGTGGGTATCAGCTGCATAAACTTTATCTTTAAGCATTTCCCATATATAATAATAATCAGCATGATAATTTAGATCTGAAGAGCGAAACAATTAATGAGTCATCGAAAAAAAGTTCTAATGCAAGTCAGCGACTAGCTCTACGATAATCCCTGTCTCGTCTTATTTCACCTCGATTAGAAATGTTACCTGTTCAGCAATTTTTCTAATGGCGTTCTAATCAGTATGAACATCTCTAAAAATCTACATATTGTATGCATTTTTGAAAAAATATCACTGGGAATTTATTAGTAGTGTCAAGCTAAATGTTCATATTTGATTTCATTCGAACAAAACACAATAGCTGCATTATACGCACGCTGAATAAAAATAAAAATAAAATAAAATCTGCATATCTAATAGCCCGGTTTCTGGAATCAATACCAGGCCTTATTATGCAAACTTCATTTTTAAATCAAATTATACAAAACAATTTACAAATTTTGCAGATCTCGTATTGTCACCCAATTATCGGAACGCACGACCAACTGACAGCTGAGTGGGGGACAGGAGGCATTTAGACCACGTCCACCCATTTATCTTGTAGCGCTAACATAGGGGATGGTTAGGAACTGTACCGTCTCTTTCCCCTCCCCCTGATGTCTGGAACAGTCGGGATGATGTTCCGGGCCGCGAAGTTTCCAGAAACAGCGATCTTTCTATATAAGTGTTGCAGTGAACGAGTCAGTTCAGTTCTTGGCGAGCAGCCGTGAAGAGCGCAGTGCTAGAGAACGAGTATCAGAGGAGTTCTTAGTCAGCTCTAGAGATAGTTGTACGTAACTGTGAGCGTGGAGTGGACCTGTGACAGACGAACTGGTGAATTGAAATTGTGTGCGCTACTTAATTTTATGTAATCGGCAAGTGTTCCAACTGTAATTCGGTGGAAATAAAGAACATTTTTGAATTTGTGCAATTGGACTTTTATTTTCACGAACCCACAAAGTCACAGTATTCTACTTGACACCTTAATGAACTAACAAAATCTACAGATTACTGGATTCCAGTAACCTTACAAACCTACTCATCTAATCTATCCAAAACAGTCTTTCTTCTACTTTACTTCTACACCGACAATATAAATCATTTCTACTACAGTTTTTATTGCTATAACAAACTACGGTAGTCTGTTTCCTACAATTTTAAAATTTCCTCCTCTGCAACTGGTATTCAAAGCTTCCTCCTACTGGTATCCATCTCCTAAAGGGACTGGCATCAGTAGATGGAGCTGGTTCCTCAGTTCCAGATATCCGGGTTGTCATCTTTCCTCTTCTGCATAATCAGTTGTGTCTGTCCGCTCTGATACTCTCCATATATCTCCTCTGGCTCACCTGGGATCCTCTTTCTTTCTATGGTTTCTCCTCTTCTTTCCGATATCCATAACTGGCGTCTTTTATTTATTAGTTGTGCATTTTAAATTAGGTCTTCAAGTCTGGTAATCTGTATCTTCAGCTTCTTTTGGCCCTATTTCACTCCGACGATGTCTTAAGTAATATTCTCTTCTCATAGATTGAAATGTTCTTACATTTCTTTCTTGAAGTATTTTGTCGCGGGTCATATATTCCTCTAACGCCTTAGCGGATATTATCTGAGACATATTTTCTAAATGTGCGTAATCTTCTGCTTCTCTTAAAATGGTCCATAGACATTTTCCTTGGAAGTTTCCTTCGACCGTCTTCTATTAGTTCACTATATTTATTGCACTCAAAAATAACATGTTCAGGTGAATCTAAATAATTACATTGCTCACATTAATCTGAGTTCTTCTTCCCTATTCTTTTTAAATATGCATTGTATGGGCCATGTCCTGTAACAAAGTGAAAAAACCCTTTTCTTAGTTTTATATGTTCCAATGTTAGCCGCTCTTTAATGTCCGGAAATAAATCATGTACTCTTCTTCATACGTGTGCAATATCCCATTCTTTTTGCCATTTCTGTAATAAATAATGTTTCACTTCTTTCTTAGTACTGCATCTTTTCCCCATTATTTTTAACACATTGCCATATTCTTCCTTCTTTAGCCAGTAAGTTGTACCTCTTAATCTAATCATATAGTCAATAGGTCAAATTTCCGCTCCTAGGGCCTGAGGCGGTACTTGCCCGTTAAGTACCTCTCTGAGCCTTCCCAGCACTCAACACCTCATATGATAGGATACGTGACGGGTGAGGGCTACGGATGGGAGGTTTACAACAGTCGGGGTTTTCCTTGGGGTAGGTCTGTGTGGATTCTCTCTTTTGGGTTTCAGGGAGTGGGTGCGTCCTGACAGTGTAGGGTATTATCACACAGAAGACACCACGACCGTTGAATGGCAAGTTTATTTATACAAGTCGCCCTCTCCACTCGTCACTCTTGTGTTGGTGTAGCTCGCACATTAGGCGTGAGACTTAGGATGCGCCCGTTGCTGTGCGCGTGACATGACGGCTAGTCTGAATCACAGTCGCGAGTGAACTTGTAAATTTCTAGGACGTGTCGAGTGATATATGAAGCCGTGTATGCGTTGTCGTTTCTGGACGTCGCGAGAGCATTACTTCGCGCACTAGAGTATTCCCGGAGGGTTATACAAAAAGAAAAAAAAAAAAACATAGTTTGGTAGAATCCTGATGATGTAACGTGTGCTGTTTCTCTCACTCACTAACACAGAGTGTTTGATAACCAGCTAATATGTGTTGCTCCGTCCATTCGCGTATACGGACATTGATGAACTTTTAGTACGTGTTGCTCCTTTCACTCGCCAAAACAGAGTGTTTTTCCTAGCAATTATCACACGTCACCAATGTACAAATTTCCCCTGCCTTTTGCCGAATTTTGGACACTTTAGGGGTCATGTGACCCGTTACTCGTTCCTTATAGGTTGTGTTTCATCCCTACTCTTAAATTTCATCACAATTTTGAGTTTCTGAGGCATGCAACTTTCCCTTACCCACAGTCTAGGTAATTAATGCGGAATCACGCTTGCAAAAGCGTAGCTTAAATCCCGGTGTCTAGTCTCTACATCAAGTATCATGTGCAAATCAAAGCTAAGACGGGCGACCTGTTGTCGCTTAGGTATAGCCTCGGGCGATACTCGAACAATGTCCCTTTGTCGGCTCAATACAAGGAACATTCCTGTGAGGTTAAGTGTTCATTTTCCCCGCTCTCTTTACACGTTGGGTTCACGTGCTTGCAATAAAGTATATGTATTGGGACTGTCCGTTTGGTTTCTGCACCTGTATATTAGATCATTGTCCCCTATATTTGCTATAATTTAGCTCAATTCATAGTGTGATATCTATCCGCCTTAACTATGTATTTAATATTACTTTCGGGGCTATAATGCTAATTCTATGCCTAACAGGGACGGTATCAGGCCAAAGTAGATGTTTTTGTAGCTCCGCTGCTGCGAAGTGGTATTTGCCTCTGAGTTTTTCGGATTAAATATGCACAGGATTTGACTCTTAACCTAGCTGCCCATGTACTTGCACCTTATCCTATTTATACCTATTACAAAACTCATATGATATATCTTTGTTGCTGTAAAAGGAATTCTATAGCTCTTTTGTACAATCGACGCTAATTTCATAACGAAATTTACTGCCTTTTCTCTTACGTACTTCATATGGCTGTTTAGAAGTCATTTTCCATCGCACGCCGAATGTCATCACCCTCCGTAAGTGCGTGAGCTAGGCTACCACAGTGTCCTCATTCAGCGCAACACCTGCTACGTGTCAAACACGATGGCCACCTCGTGTGGTTAAAATAAACCCAGTAATACAAAAAAAAAACAATTCAAAATGTCTTAACTTTTTATACAAAAACAATTCACGCCATAACATTTATTTCAAGCGATTATTTTTTATTGAAATATTTTATTCCCCGTGACAATTCGGAGATGAAGTGTTTTTCTTCAAGCGTTCAGGACACATTCATTCAAGTATTATATGTATTTTCTTTTCCTTGAACGCATTAGTAAAAGATATTCTAGTAAATTTTTGTTCTTAAAAAAAAAGGAAACTGCACTAAAAATCAAAACATGGTACTCATTTAGTCCAAAGCTATAGAATTTGGGCCCAGAGTAAACGCAGTACAGCTGGAGTAATCTAAAATTAAAACGCCAGCACTATATTTTTTCTGACTGTTTAATGAAATACGAAATAATCCTAATTCCAGAGTTCCTCGTTTATGTAAGACATGTTTAAAATATTAAGAACGCCTCGCAGAGGGAAAACTTTCCTTTGAGTAAAGCAGACGAGATAATTAAAATGATACTCTGTCAAAGAGAATATAAAGTGATATACTCTTAGCCTAAGCCTTAATTATTTTCCTTCTCCCAATCAGTGCGTTGCTTATCCCTGTTCATGCACATGAATATTCATATACTCGGGTAGTTATAAGGGCAAACTTGTTCTGGATCGTAAAAAAGGGGGGAATAATAATTTTATTTTAAGGATTCTCGTCGATGTGCCTTAAGAAAAAAAACGCCATTTCCACAGTTTTCTTATGGGCTTAGTGGCGTTCAGAAGTCCTGTTCAGTGCTTCGAAATAATATTCACGTAACCTTTTTTTACCCATTATTATGCATGTATAATAAGACTTGGCTAATATGCTGTAAAATATTCTAACCAAAAATATTTTAATCTATTTGATGTTAATGGAGATAACCGTTGCAGAAATGGCTTCTTGACACATTTTGTTGCAGGTACAAAAGGGGTAGAAGAGATTAAAGGTGTAATTAAATATTTAAAAGGCGGATCCCTTTAAAATTCAACTGATTCCATGATGCCGTAAGAACTAAATGCAGAAAGCCTTTTGAAACATTAAAAAGGTGTAAAAATAGACATCAGTTACAGGAGATACCAGAAAAAGTACATCTATTACATCCTTTATGTAGTACATCATTTTTCTCTGCCTCTTACAGTGGAACTACAAAATAGTACACATGAATTCAAGAGCTTAACAGCCTGGTAAAAGGCTATCAGTTTATACTCGGTTTAAAATTCCTCTCTTTGCACAAAGCAGTTGAATAGCGACATACTTTTAAAACTTAACAAAGTGATAAACTTTTCAAACAAAAGCAACTAATATTTCAGAAAATGCTGACGTCACAGAAAAAATATTACTTGAAATTGTGTGAGATCTTCATTTTATGTAAGTGTTTTCCTGTCTCTTGCGATAGTCTTAAAGATAGTCAGACTGAAAAATGAAATGCCATAACCGGGATTTGAATACGGATCTTCCGGTCTCCGTCTGTTTACTCTTAACCATTGAGCTACCATGACTAACATGCCAGTATATTAAATTCTCCAATTGACTCGTGTTTTCCCGGTAAACCACTAGAAGTTCTCATAAACACATGAGAAAACTACCTTAATGGTGACTTGCCCGCCTCGATAGCGCTGATGGTAGTGTGTCTACCTCACGTTCAAGAGGTCCATGAGTTCGAATCTCGGTCAGGGTGAGTTACTTGAATAAGGTTTCCTCCGAGGTCTTCCCTTATCCTTCAAGACGAATGTTGGGTAACTCTAAGCTCCATGGACCCCGGACTCATTTGATCATTTCACCCAATTCATTCACCATCCGATATGACTTAACGATGAGGGACGTAAAATTAAACAAAATAAAAAAATAAAAATTTACCACTATTAGGTCATTTAATGGAAATCAATTGTTCTTCCACCCTAGCCGTGTGTAGGCCATTGTTTGGAAAGGTAGTCAGACTACATGTTGGCCATGTTGGCTCAATGGTAAAAAGCGGCCGGACGGAGACCGGAAGTTCCGTGGTTCAAATCCCAGCTAGGGCATTGAATTTTACAGTCTGACTACTTACACACGGCTAGTTTGAACGAACAATTAATTTCTATAAACAAAATTCATTCTTAATGATGAAAACATCGCAAGTAGTTTGCAGAAAATTCAAGAAAAGAATATTATTTGTCATATAAATATCTTAAACGTCCTCTTTCCCGGCTAAATCTCGTATGGTGGAGTTATATCTCCCAGGATTTACCTGGGGCCAGATGCCTATCGTGGAGTCAGGATGCATAATGAGGCTCGAACCTTGTATGACAGTGAGGAAGGAGAGGATAGGATTATGCCTAATGAGCGAAATAAATCAAATGAAAGGTAATGACGGTGCAGTTGCTGAACTAAATGGCGGTGGAAACCGGTAAATCCGCAGAAAAGACGCTCGAAGCCACTTTGTCTGCCACAAATCTTCTCTGGTATCGAAGTCACGTGAAACGCGAAGATCGAACCACTTGGCCATGCCACTGATATTTAAATCATAATCTTTGGAACTATATTTAAAAATACAAGAAAGAAGACACTTGTGTGTGCTGTTTTGTTTAATTTGTAATACGAGTCTCAAAATCTTGCAGAAAATGAACTTAGTCCAAGTTTACCATTCATTTGAATTTTCTTTTTTGAGTTAAGCTGATCATACATATGTCCCTTTTTTCTAAAATGTTCATTCGTGGGACTTCAAAACATGATTTCTGGTGTAATGCTGTACTTCCTGTAAGTACCATTGGTATACTGAAATACTTCAATCACCTGTCCAACTTGTGCTTCCTAAGAAGCACTTCAGTCTCTTCTGGAACCCAAAAGAAAGTTGAGCGATAGAATAACGAGATGCAAAATGGAGTATAATCGGATATTATCAAGGAGGCACCGGAAACGAATGAATATCTAGATGATAGAGGTCAACTGGTGTGACCTTGTGATTAAATTCTTTTCCTCGAATGGATCCGAGATACTACACACGTTCTGGCCCTCTTCATTGACCCCTCATTAGCGTGTGACCATTCAGTTGGCAACACTGGTCATGCTTGCCCGTGCATCGCTTCCTTCATTTCGATTGTTTTTCGGTGATACATTTGTTGATTGAAGCGTAATAACCTTAAAATCAATTTTAGATAACCGGATGATGAAACATGAGAGTAAATGGAAAAATATCTTGTATTGTTTTCTCTACTTCACAAAATACTCCTATAAAATTAAACTTAATTATCCTTTCACACAGCAGTGTATAGGGCAAGGTATGGAAAGGTAGAATCAGACTGAAAATTCAATGCCATTGCCTTGATTTGAACCACCGATCTTCCTGTCTCCCTCCGACTACTTTAACCATGCCAGCATGACATTAAATTCTCCAGTTTTCAGTCTGAATCCACCGTTGCATATTTTGACCTACCACTTCTAGTGTGAAATACCAATTAATTTCCATTAATTGACCTTATAGTGGTCCGAACTATAAATCCCGGGCCTTAAAATACTTAGAGCACAGTAATTCGCCGTGTTTATGAGAACTCCTAGTGCTTTACCGGGAAAAATACGAGTCAATTGGAGAATTTAATGTCCTGCTGACATGTTGTCATGGTAGCTCAATGATTAAGAGCAGCCGGATGGAGACCGGAAGATCCCTGGTTCAAATTCCGGCTTTGGCACTGAATTTTTCAATCTGATTCTACCTTTCTATTCCTATAAAGTCTTAACCTTCTATTTCTCCTTAATTTAAATACATTTTCATTACACATTTCTACATTTCGCTGTCATAAGTGACAGTCAGGCTTTTAATAACTGAAGTGAAGTATTACGCCTTTGTAATTTCGTGCTGTTTGCATGAATACGAAATGGACAAAAAAATGACGGCGTACCCCTTGAAAAAAAGCATAAGCATTTGAAAATTTAGACCGTTAACAAAGAATATCACGGAAATAATTCTTAACGATACATAAAAGGTTCATTGGACGTAAATTGTATGCTTTATTTACATTTTTATAAAGCAATATATATGCGCCTTTTTTTTTTTGTAATTTTACGTCCTCCAACGTAATTCAAGAAATGATGCTCAATGAGCCAGTGATCCCAGGGTCCATAGAGCTTAGAGTTACCCGACATTCGTCTTTTAGGATAAGGGAAAACCCCAAAAAAACCTTATCCAGGTAACTCACCCTTACCGAGATTCGAACTCGGGACCTCTTGAACACTCTACCACCACGCTACCGAGGCGGGCGAGGCGCCTAGATGTATACTGTGTATCTTTGAAAAGCATAACGTACAAAAGTGTTAGACAAATACTAAAATGGAATTTATGTTCAGAATATTTTAAAAATGCGACATGAAGATTTCAAGAATCACTAATAACAAACTACGCTTTATATAAACCATTTTCACTGTAATGTCTGTAGTGACTTTGATTAAAATATCACATTTGTAAGATATTTAGTACATGAAAATAAAATGTAGGTATATGTGTATTTTCCGGGAATACCTGAGAAGAATGAATTTATGTATTTGTATAACAATAAACCAAAAATATAATTTAACAAGGTAATATATATATATATATTGTTATATTCTGTTGTGACATTAATCCTGTCCAAAAATTCTTTGTTGTAGACTTGATTTTCTCGCTAATTTAAGATACATTTTATAGGGTTTAGACATCATTCTTTGGTTACTGGCGACGTCAGGAAAAAGATTTGGAATTTAAAAGCTAGTGTATAGCGACCCAGTTTTCTAGGATTTCAGTATCTTTTCTGCCTCTGAATTTCCCTGTGCGTAAACCAAATTTGTAATGAAATCCTTTATGTGCCCGCCTTTGTAGCGTAGATGGTAGCATGTCTGCCTCACATTCAGGAGGTTCTGAGATCGAATCTCAGTCAGGATGAGTTACCTGGATAAGGTTTTTACGGACTTTTCCCTTATTCTTCAAGACGAATGTCGGGTAACTCTAAGCTCCATGGTCCCCGTACTCATTTGAGCATCATTTCACCCATTTCATTCATCGTAGAGAACGTAAATTACAAAAAACAAAAACAAAAAATCCTTTCTGTAAAATTTTTCTTGATTAATAAATAGTAGATAGAGAAATACGTTTTTGCAATATTAGTTTATAAAATATTAAGAACCTAGAGAAGGTCAGGTGAACATATCAATTTTTTTTCCTCGCAAGAACTCGTTATTGGGGCTTATAATACAAATATTTTAATGCCTTTTTTCATGTGATTAACTAAGGTTGTAATGTTTAATTGCGAAAAAAAGTTTTAGGATAACATACTCGTATATCTGAATGTGAATGGAAAAATCACTAGATTTGTATAAGTTGTACCTTTAAGGGATACATATGGATGCTTCTTGGGTGGAGAAAGTAAGCGCCGGAGATGTATAAACCACAAACGAGGCCTGATTATTTTAAATTAAGGAGGTACAGGAGCCGCCACTGATACATAAGAAGTGAATTAAAGGCTACCGCCCGCCCCACACGTGGAAGTTAGGGGACCATGTGACCCGTGCTTGTCTCTTCCCGACCAGGGTCTCATAAATTATTCCCGCAGGAGGAGGGGGGGTGCTTAATTTCGTCACTGGGGTACTCAATGAAACACGGAGTAGCCGCTGTGTCACCCAGATCTGGGCACTGACAACATTTGAACATAACCTCAAAGAGACGTTAGTGTTGACAGTACATTTTGGCTTTGAGAGAAAATTTACATGGCTGCGAGAGAAGGTTTTCTCCCCAGTACCACTAACCAAAATAACCGAGGAAAAATCTCATGTGATGCTGAAGTATGACAATGATTAAGTGGCACATACCTGGTTACGAGTACATTTTACTTTGTGTATTACGTACTTAGAGTAATTAGTGCATTAATACCTATATATCACTGGACCCTTCCCCAAAACAGCAATTTTAGATAAAGGGCGTATGTAAAAGATTGGTTGTATTTTTGTTCAGCATCTTCCAGTGATGCCACACGAAGATTTTAAGCAAAATTCCATATACCAAACTTACTTTCCCATGGAAATGGTTTCAAAAACCTTCATATTTTTAAAAATCTCATATGTTTAATATATTTTCATGGGAAATATCTTTAATTTGCATTTGAAGTCCCCTCATTAACTTGTAGAACTGGTTAAACGTAAATTTAGGTCAAATAATGTGTTTTGTGGATATAATCATTTCGAGATGTTCTTTGTTACTGGTTTTAATTTTCAAGTTCTTAACAGGAAGTCGTTATTGGTGTTTTTTTTTTTTTTTTAATTTACGTCCTTCCCAACGTTAAGTTATATCGAACGGTGAATGAATTGGGTGAAATGATGCTCAAATGAGTCCAGGGTCCATGGAGCTTAGAGTTACCCGACATTCGCCTTAAAGGATAAGGGAAAACCCCGAAAAAACCTTATCTTGGTAACTCACCCTGACCGAGATTCGAACTCGGGACCTCTTGAACGTGAGGCAGACATGCTACCATCTACGCTACCGAGGCGGGCTATTGGTGTATTTTGAAGATTTTTCAAAGGGTATGACATGAAGAGTTTGAAGAAACCCTCACCTTAAAGTATCCATTACATACAAAACTTTCGGAGGGTTTTCTCTATATTATAAATAATACACTCACACTTGACTTAAGTGTAAATACGTACCATTGTGTATCTCAAAAACGACTAACGTAAGATTTGACACAAATGATATCCTTTATTGGAATTTACGTTTTTCCTGTGGTAAGTTTTTGTCTGTCTGTGCTTTCTGCTTTTCTTCTTAACGCTTTAATCAAAATCATTAGAACAGTTCTAGATAAAATAAAATAATAAAATGTCAATAAAAAAGGTATTTCATGATGGAGATTTTCTAAAATATTCAAATCGCATCGTAGAAAAATGCTTAATTTATATAGAATTTGCTGTTTATCCATTATTTTGTACTTTAGTACACACCGTTTTCTAAAAGAAGTTCTTATTCGATGGGCATCAAAACATGTATTTCCTATAGAGTATACAAGAAGGCTTCTGTGTGCTACGGTGATAGAGAAATCAGTAACAGCAACAACAACTCCGTCTAGAAAACCCTTACTTTACTGTGACTTTGTGGGTTCGTGAAATGAAAAGTCCAATTTCACCACTCAAAACTGTTCTTTATTTCCACCGACTTACAGTTAAACTCTTGCCAATTACACAGAATTACGTACTGCACACAATTACAATTCACCAGTTCGTCCGTTACAATTTCACTTGTACTCGCGTTTACGTCAACTCCGATGCTCATACACAGTTACGTACAGTCTTCCGTTGCACAATCTTCTCGTTCATTAACACGTCACTGACTGACACTTACACCAAGAACTTAACTGACTCACTCTCTCTCTGAAACCCTTTTTATAGGAATGTCACTGTTTTCTCGACTTCTCCAGTTTCCAAAGGAAGGTTCCAGATGGCCGTGGAAGAGAGGGAAGGGGCCGGCAGCGCAAGCGACACTTCTTCCAACCTTCCCCCTCAGTTAGTGACAGAGACTGATGAGTGGGCGTGGCCCAGCTGTCTCGGGGTCCTTCCAGCGGTCGCCGGTCATCCCTTTCCCTAATCGGCGTCCGTAGGATTTAGCAGTCTCACGGGCACCTCCTCTCGGCACGGCAGCAATGCCCTGGCTACACACAGTCCGTTTACAGGAGTCTTCTGGTCCAGCATCATGTTGCTGGTTCTCTGGCCCTCCAGTCGCGCTTAACGCGACTTAACGCTTTAATCAAAATCATTAGAACAGTTCTAGATAAAATAAAATAACAAAATGTCAATACAAAAGGTATTTCATGATGGAGATTTTCTAAAATATTCAAATCGCATCGTAGAAAAATGCTTAATTTATATAGAATTTGCTGTTTATCCATTATTTTATACTTTAGTACACACCGTTTTCTAAAAGAAGTTCTTATTCGATGGGCATCAAAACATGTATTTCCTATAGAGTATACAAGAAGGCTTCTGTGTGCTACGGTGATAGAGAAATCAGTAACAGCAACAACAACTCCGTCTAGAAAACCCTTACTTTACGCTTGTTTACTTTAAACGAGTGTGGGGACAGTGTGTGTAAACAGAGAACAAAAGAAAGAAAATAAAGCCAATTAAAAGAAGTGTGGTCCGTTTTGTCTCTTGCCTACAGGCCGCCGTCCCTCAGCTTGTACATAGAAATGTGGATAAACAGAAATGGAACTGATATAGCAACGGCGTACTGACCATTTGTATTAGGTACTTTACAGTATGACCACTGAAATAAGTTGAAAGCAATTTCTATCATCAATATGAATTACAAGCTTTTTTATGGGCTGGCCCTGTAACTCAGTCGGTAGAGCACCTGCCTGCCGTGCTAGGGGACCCGGGTTCGATTCTCGTCGGTGGGGGTGGGGATTACTGTCCAAGATAATTCCTAATCTTCCCCAGAGTCGGGAAGTATAAATGTATGATCCAAAGGAGAACGGCCGCCGATATGACCATTGGAGTTAAAGGCGGGATATAAATGGAACAAATAAAAAAAGCTTTTATGAGTTTATAATTACAATGGGCTAGAATGTCCACTCCATTGTACTTTGGTTCTCTATCACGGAATGCTTCCGGGTTCGATCCCACCCCTGGAGGGCGTGGACTTTAAGTCCCGGGTAGGACTGGCGCATTCTCAGTATCGTGAGGAAATTGAGGTAGCGAATCCCGGTCAAGAAAGCCTGTTTTCGGCTGGGGGTGCGAGATACTGACCATATCTGATGATCACCCACTCTGCGTTGCGCATTGGACGTGACGCCGTCAGTCGGGTTGGCCGGTTCTGGCCCGCTTTTGGTCTGTTACACTGTGGATTATTATTATTATTATTATTATTATTATTATTATTATTATTATTATTATTATTATTATTATTATTATTATTATTATTATTATTATTATTATTATTATTATTATTATTATTATTATTATTATTATTATTATTATTATTATTATTATTATTATTATTATTATTATTATTATTATTATTATTATTATTATTATTATTATTATTATTATTATTATTATTATTATTATTATTATTATTATTATTATTATTATTATTATTATTATTATTATTATTATTATTATTATTATTATTATTATTATTATTATTATTATTATTATTATGATCATCATCATCATTATTATTATGATCATCATTATTATTATTATTATTATTATTATTATTATTATTATTATTATTATTATCATCATCATCATCATTATCATTATCATTATTATTATTATTATCGTCATCGTCATTATTATTATTATTATTATTATTATTATTATTATTATTATTATTATTATTATTATTATTATTATTATTATTATTATTATTATTATTATTATTATTATTATTATTATTATTATTATTATTATTATTATTATTATTATTATTATTATTATTATTATTATTATTATTATTATTATTATTATTATTATTATTTATTTATTTATTTATTTCTGATCTCTGCATGCTCCACTACATAAGTAGTACTACATGCTTTTCACTCTTTTTGTGATTTTTGTATACATTTTTCCAGTTTTGATGTGAACCATTTAGTTTTTTTGCTTGTATTACACATTAGTTCCTTTTAGTACTTGAAAGTCTATAGAGTTTACAAATTTTGTAAATGATTTTAAATATTTTTTAATTAGTATTGACTTGTGTGTTGGCCAGTTATGAGTTCTAAGAACACTATGTTTTAGAGTTTCTCTTGCACTATTCACCACACTGCACTCGAATATAATGTGATCCACCGTTTGCGCTCCTCTCCTGCATGAACACTCAGGGCTGATATCGATCTTGAGTCTGTTGAGATAAGTGTTGATATTTCCGTGTCCTGTAAGTATTGTTGTCATGTTTGGTGTTAGGTAGAACTTGTTTGTGAGTCTGCTTTCCACTGTTGGGAAGAATTCCTTTGTGGTTGTGCCTTTTGTACTCTGTTCCCATTTCTGCTGCCATTTGTTTTTTGTTGATTTCCGAAGAATTTGTTTTATTGCTGTGAGCGGTAATTTGTTGTAGTATATTTCCTTAGATTTTGCTGCATTCTTTGCCAGTCTGTCAGCCACCTCATTACCCTCTATTCCAATATGAGCCTTTACCCATTTGAATTGTATTTTCCAATCTTTTGCTCTTAGTATTGCTGTAGTTTTTCGTATTTTCTCTGTTAGGTTATTGTGATTATTGCAATCGTCTATGGAGTCAATTGTTATTCTGCTGTCTGTGTGTATGGTTACTGTTTTGTTATCTGTGTCTTCAGTGTCCGTCGTTTCTAATAATTCCAGCGCTTTTGCCTGCCTGATTATTTGAGCATCTTTCATTGAGTTTGTATTTTTGTTGGTTTATCAGCTGGTTTTGTCTGTATATGGTTACTCCTGCTCCCACTCCTTCGTCACTTTTGCTTCCATCCGTATATATTTGCCACACTATTATTATTATTATTATTATTATTATTATTATTATTATTATTATTATTATTATTATTATTATTATTATTATTATTATTATTATTATTATTATTATTATTATTATTATTATTATTATTATTATTATTATTATTATTATTATTATTATTATTATTATTATTATTATTATTATTATTATTATTATTATTGTTATTGTTATTGTTGTTATTGTTATTAATTATTAGTATTATCACTATCATCATTATCATTATCATTATTATTAGAATGCCTGATTCATCTCGCTATTTTACTTTAACGCTTAACTAAAGAGCACAGGTTCTTTGACCGGAGTATACGCTCTGTGGCTGTCTAAATCCAGAAGATCACTTTTATGGCAGATGCAAAATTTAATGGCAATTGGCAGGAGGAGTTGATCAACACAACTTGGCATGTACGCCAAGTTTATGTTTACTTGACAGCTACAGTAAATACCTTATAAAGTGTTTTTATTTCGTCTTGTTACTGCATAGAGCCTCTCCCCGCCCTTTTACAATGGCAATGGCGCTTCGCTGCTTGTGGTCAACCTTCAGCCGCTATTAAAATTTTGCTTCTATAGTAAAGTTAGGTGTGTATGTATGTATGTATGTATGTATGTATGTATGTATGTATGTATGTATGTATGTATGTATGTATGTATGTATGTATGTAGACAGTAGACCCCAGTCTCCCCAAAAAAATCAATAAATGCAATATATGGTATTAAGGTACAGCATTCTTTCAAGGGGATGATCGCCCACCTCTGCCGTGCGTAAGTGGGCGTGAGGCCGGCAGTCGGGTTGGTAGGCCTTGGCCCTCTAAGGACTGTCGCGCCATTGGTTATATATTATTATTTATTCTTTCAAGGATGTAACACTGTGATTTTTCACAAAAATTCTCCACTCCTACTATACTTTATATGATTTTTTTAACTTTCTCGATTATAGCTCTAATGAGCTTGATTATGAATAAATTAATTTATTTATTACGTTTTATTACATTTACACATATAGTGCGATCCATATAAACCTGAACCATTTCAATAGGCCATAACTTTTGAATCAATAATAGGACACGTGCAACTTTGGGAGAACATTATACACAATTAGGAGATTACATTACGCTATTTACATCTCAGAGAAAATGTTGGAAGTGTCCTCCACCAGCATCTATGGATCGTTGGTTCCATTTTCTTTGATACGACTGTAGCCACTGAACTTTATATGGGTATCTTGAAGACATTTGTGGAACAGCTGGATGATATCGAATTGAGAGAAGGTTATTTCAATCGAGATGGAGCAACGTGCCATACATCTAATGACACCATGGAACTTTTAACCAGTTTCTTTGATAATCGAATACTCTCAAAAGGTCGGTGGTCCCACAAATTCCCTGACCTAACCTCACCGGATTTTTGTGGGGATATCTAAAAAATAGGGTATACCAGAATAGGCCACGGACAGTTGATTTTCTCAAGGAATCCATTCGAACCGAAATAAGTAGCATTGGCGAGGATACTCTACGTAAAACATCAGAGAATATGGTGAGACGAGTGCAAAGATGTATAGATGCTGGTGGAGGACACTTGCAACATTTTCTCTGAGATGTAAACAGTGTAATGTAATCTCCTAATTGTGTATTTATTATATTCTCCCAAAGTTGCACGTATGTCCTGCTATTCGTTCAAACGCCTATGCAATGGTTCAGGTTTATATGGATCAGACTATATTACAGGGTTCTTTTAAATTTATCTTAAAGTCCCATACGGACCAACACCGTGGTTATACTTTGTGAACATTCCCCCCTCTCCAGTTTCCACTTCGGCACGTTTGTTTCCTACCTTTCTCTAATCTATCCTGCTCCCAATTCCCCCTTTGATTTCTATTTTTATCTCCCCTCTTTGTTCACTTTCCCTGCTTCTCAACTTATCTCCGCCGCTTCATTCTTATTATACACTTCTCTAAACTACTCTAATCCGATTCCATCGATGTCAATCTTACATCAGTGTTTCTGTAATTCCCACAATTTTATCTTTCCCTAACTAAATGTTTATCATCTGACAGTGTACGCTAATTTCCAATTCTGTTTCTAGTTACTTCAATAGTTCCTTTGCATTTTTAAACTTATCCTTACCACTATTGCCTTTGCACCCACGTTCCTTCCCAATCAAGGTAAACCGTTATTCATTCATTCGTACACTTCATTGCTCATTACTCGGCGCTTACCCTACTTGCTTTTGTCTCGTCAGACGCCATGTTTTTTAGGGTTCTTTGTGTTCTTTAGTTATTATATAGTCTAAATTCACATCCTTCTTGTGTTCGCCATTCACCCTTTTCATTCCTCCATAAGTTGTACTCGTTATTTTTCTTATTTCTTCCCTTCCCCACCCAAAAGGAGTATTTCTCCCCAGTTGTCTTATCTACCCATTCAAATTATTCATATATCAGATCTTCACATCTGTTTTAATCACTATTATTTTGTATATGTACACACTTCACTTTCACTCCGTGTTGAGGTGATGTATGTCGTATCATCCCTTTTTTGTGCTTTCTGTCAGTATTTTTCTCCTCTCCAGTTGCGACTTCTGTTTCATTGTCTTGTGATGTTATTTCTACTAATCTTAACGCCCTGATTTCGTGTTCGTTGATCCATCAGTTATTGTGTGTGATGTGCAAGTTTAATTAAAACACCATATTGTCACCGAGTGCATTGTTTCGTTGGAGCT
The DNA here is from genome assembly GCA_030765055.1 of Mantis religiosa. Lineage (NCBI taxonomy): Eukaryota > Metazoa > Arthropoda > Insecta > Mantodea > Mantidae > Mantis > Mantis religiosa. The sequence continues at coordinate 142,399,293 of CM060953.1, forward strand.
GCGACTAGCCAGTGCCGGTCACGCGTGGGCAGGAAAGAAAGAGACAGATAGTGGAGCGCAGCGCTGAACGCTTGCCGAGAAAGAGACAGTGATGTCTGGATAGTTCCGTCTTTCTCTCTCCGCCGCGATCTTTCTCGGGAGCTCCACTGCATTCTTGAACAATGACTGGAAGTATAAAAGCCCCGCAAAGTGTAAGAGCGGAGGGAGTTGTCAGTTGTTGAGTTGAGCTGTGCAGCTGTTTTGTACCGCAGTGAATTTTTTCGTTTGTTTACTTAGACGGGAGCTAGAAGACCATGAACACTGCGTTTGTGTATGTTACGTCATTTTGCTGCTGCCAGGGTTGTACAAAGCGTCTTTTTCTGCAAGAAAGAGCATTTTAAATTTCTGCAACGCATTTTCCCAAGAAGTCACAATATGTTTAAGAGTCATATAAAATGTTATAGAGTTATTTCCGTCTGCCCATTCTCGCATAACAATGAACTATTAGATATTATTAATTCAGGAGTTAGTAATAATTATGTATTATTCGATAGAAAACATCTATGCCTTTTATACTAGTATTTGCAAAACTGTATCACGGGAAAACCCTTGAAAATATGTATAAAATGGTATAAACCTTGAGACTCGATTACCAATAAATATAGACATAGTTACTCAGGAAAGTCTGCTAGTTTTCAATACGAATAACGGGACAGCTTTCTCAAACCGTTTGCTACCGTTATAGTGGGCAATAAAGGTTATTGGTCTTTCCTTTGTGTAGCGAAATAGTACGTTTCTTCGAAGAAAAGCGTCTACCACAGCAATTGTTTTTGGAATGCATTAGAATATTCAAGTTCAAAGAGGAGAACCAAGTAAAGCAAAGATAAGGATGAAGTAACCAATGGGAAGATAGAAAAACTGGCCTGGAAAATTCTGAAGCTTCCCATAGTTGTAGAAAGGCGCGTGTGAGGTAAAATTGAGGCAGTCTGGTGGAGCCTCAAGTAGGGCGATATAATTTGCTTAACTGAAGTGCGAAGTGCATCCCATATTATTCTGATATTTACTTGAATACTTTAAAGCTGTGAGCAGTATATTTGCATTCGGGAGTAGTTCGTTATTTAGTGAAAACCTGCAGACATCCGCGTGACCAGAAACGCCGACACCACAGATTTATACAACTTTATTTTACGAAGGACCCTGAGAAAATCCCGATTCCTCCTACCCCAGCACCAACTACGTAGCAAATAGCATGCTCGTCGAGGCGGACACAAACAGACCATTGCTTCGAAGTCCGACCGAATGAGGACCTTCAAGACGAGACAATGTGCACTTGAATTTTGTGTGGATGGCCTATGAAATCATCTTCACTCTGAATAAATTTTGTTTTTCTATAAACTAGTAAAAACTGTAGATTGACGAAAACATAATAATCGTAAACTGTACTTCTCCTTAACTCAAACGATATCTGATAAACTTTTCTGAGCCAATATTTTCATATTGTGACTTTGTGGATTCGTGAAATCAAAAGTCCAAGTTACAAACACAAAAAATTGTACTTTATTTCCGTAGAAGTACGCTTCGTACACATACACAATACAACATACAAGCTCAACAAACACATCCGCTTACCCGCACGCGTTCAATTACCGACTGACTCTCTTTCTCGCTCGCTCGTGCTGGCTGGCTGTATACAGCCAGAAGGTTTTTGCTGCGTAACCACCCGTTAAGGGTTTTACCGCAGGTAGGATTTGAATTGAATTTTGTAGGATGAAGGTGGTGTAGGTCTTTTGGTTGGGAGTTAATTTAGAGGTTACCGAAGTACCTTTGGGTTGAAGGGGAGGATGCAGTACTTTGCATCCAAAACTTTTGTTTATTTAATTTTTAGTTGGGTAAAAATTTAGACGCCAAACAGCTTAGAAGAATTATGAGGAGCTCAGCTTTAGGTGCTGATAGGATTAGCTCCTGGGTTATCTAGAGTGTTCGCATGCCATACGGGGGACCCGGTGCAGTCTAGATCGGCGTCTAGTGGGGTCATAATCTCCCAATGATCTAACAAGGGCGCTTCTGTGTGATGGTAAACATGCGTATAATTTTGAAGCCCGGCGCCTAATTTCATCCTCCACGTATGGAAGACCCGATGCTTCGTGGAGCAACCTGGTAGGGAAATAACGTCCCACAGAATAGATAGACCGTAGTCCTCTATTCTGTGCACGTTGAAGTCATGCTATCCAGCTGCCATGCCCCAGATCTCGCAGGCATATAGCATCACCGGGATTACCAGCGCTCGGAAGAGATACAACTTCATGCCGACAGGCATCGAGGTCGACCCCAGCATTGGATACAGGGAAGCGATTGCTCCCTGTACCTTCGCCGAAACGTCCCTGATGTGTCGGCGAAAAGTTAGACCTCTGTCCAAGTTTTCTCCTAGGTACTGGAGAGAGTTAGACCACTCTATCCTTCGACCTCGGTAGCTGAAATTCGGGCAGTCTGCGGGGGTGTGGCGTTTTGTAAAAAGTATGGCGTGGCTTTTGTCCGGATTTACGGACATCCATCAACGCCGGCACTACTGTTGTGTTAGGCGAAGATGTCTTTGAATGGAGTTGAAGGCTCTGAGGATGTGTTTGTCCTTGCAGAAACACGTCGTCAGCGTATTGTGCCATTACGACTCGTGGTTCTGTGGGGAAAGACGTTGAAGAGGGTGGGGGATAGCACAGAGCCTTCGGGGATGCCTCTCTTTGGCAGGCCGGCTGCCTTTTTATAGTTTTTCTAACATTCCCGAAATTTCTCAAACAATCGAGACCGGCTAGAACAAAGGCGAACTCTTGCGAAATCCGTCTGCTCCCGCCCATCATTTCCGCAAGCTTTTGTTTCCACACTGCACTGCCGTCTCTTTGATCTAGTTACCCGCGCTTCCTCCAATCAACAATGACCTGGCGACAATATATATATATATATATATATATATATGTGTGTGTGTGTGTGTGTGTGTGTGTGTGTGTGTGTGTGTGTGTGTGTGTGTGTGTGTGTGTGTTGTTATTGCTTAGTATTTAAAAATACTTTGTACTTTTTAAGCGCTAAGTCATCGTTCTTTTATTTCCTGTGCCCATTAAAAGAATGAAATTTCTAAAGTCAACATATCGGAACCTTTTATGTTTCTTTTTTTATCTGCCTACCGCTACAGCCTCCTAATACCCATTATACCTATAACAAAATGTCTAATGAAACATTTATCTCAATTAAGAGGATGTAGATAGAAGAATAAGCTTTTGTAACAGTAGTATATAACTCGTCATGTAAATGTTACACAACAAAGGTTCATTACATAATTGTGTTAGTGTTTACCGTTCTTGAGAAAACACACCCACAATGTCATTAGTTTTATTCCAAGCAGAAACCACCAGTTATCTAAAAATAAATACACCAATGGCAGCTGAACATTTGAGGTTATGATCAGCAAAATGAGTGCTACATCGCCCAGCAATGAAATCGAAGTAGACGTAATCAGAATAAAACAAATTAACGTAGCAGAATGACTACCGAATAGTAGTAGTATAACTCCAATTAATCGAGTAACAATGAAGTCATTGATGTAATCACGGTTCCAAATGAAGCTTGCAGGGACCTCTAACGAGGTTTCCTGTAATCAGTCAGCAATCCCTCAGTGCTGCCACTGCCCCAGTGAGCTGCTGTGATGAGTGTCTATTAGTTTCAAGGCCATTATAGAGCTTGATTTGTTTAATGCAGTTTAAAGCCATCTAGGTGTGTTAGGGAGAAGCACGTGTTTAGTGGGTATGAAGATGCAGAAGTACATTTTACTCAGTTCTTTACACTAAGAATTTTGGTAGATAAAAAAATATTCCGGTCTATGGAATTCAGACTTCCAGTCACATTTATAATAATAATAACCATTGATACAAAAATGCAAGTACTATATTTTACTGTTCATGGTAAATATGCCTACAGATGGGTTAATCCTAACGTTTCGCTAACGTCAAAAACCACCAAAAGAATGATCAGAAATCGGCGTAAAAGTTAATAGTTGTCAGAGGTAAAGTGATATCTTTAAATTACAGTACAAGGCGCGTTCAAGTTTCAACACCTCCTTTTCTTCAGGACTGGGACCAGATGGGAACTTCTGACTTTAAGTACACGTGGACTATTTGTGAATGCGTGACAGAGATGGAAGCACTGTACAATGCATAGAACTCTAGTGGTAGTGACGAGAATTAGGATTGTTTTTGATACTTAAAATTGCAACGTTTTCATTGCAAGAACAGCCTGTAATCGATGTTCCATTCATGCCGTCATCACGCGTCAACTTCGCCTGACAATTTGCCACGCGCACAGCCCTGTGATCATCCGTCAGCATTCGTGGCATCCACCTGGAAGACCAAGACACTTTTCGCATTTTCAGATCCTAATGCAGGATTATGTGCACAGATCCCACAGAAATGCCAATTTTGGAGGTGATGTCTGCAACGCTCAATTGGCGATCCTCCAAAACAACGTTCTCCACTCGCTGGATCATGTCGTCAGACCGGCTGGTGCGAGGCCGTGACTCTCTTTGTTTATTGTCACACAATATTCTGCCTTCATTGAACTGACGCACCCAGGAACGCACATTAGACACATCCATGGTACCATCACCACATGCCTCACTCACCTGGCGATGAATTTCAATAGGTGTCTCACCACGAAAATGGAGAAAACGTCGCCATTTTAAGTATCAAAAACAGTCCTGATTCTCGTCACTACCACTAGAGTTCTATGGACTGTAAAGTCTGTCTACTCAACGCAAGTGCACGGCGGCCGCTTTCTTTGAGGAACCCTCATAATCGTTTTACAACATGAACCCTCCTCCTGACGGTCCTCTCTACAAGGTTGGAACATTTTAACATCACCGTCTTGCACCTAATGAAACAGAACAACTGGAAGTTGGAACTTTGGCAACTGAGACTCCACGCGGAGTAGACATGCAACTGTCATTTTCAGAAAAGCGGGGTTGCTATTGGTCCCCAACGTCAGTGTTCCATTTCTGAAGTGTGGAGATAGATTTATGACGGTCATTAGTGGGCGGAAAGGTCAGGTCCTTTGAGGTCCCTTTGAGTGGGAACTGCACACACGTTAAAAAACAGACTTTACAGTGCTGTCATTTCTGTCACGTATTCACAAAGAGTTCACGTGTAGTAAAAAAACAGACGTTCTTATCTGGTGCCAGTCCTGAAAAAAATGTGTTATAATTTGAACGCACCTCATATCTTAGTCTTCGTATTATTATGTGATTTTCATATATTTTGCTACACATACTCCCAAATATGGATCCCAAGCTACCTCCCTGGGAATAAGAAACTTTAATAATGACGTTGCTTTCGCAATCCGGATACGGTAGTGCATAAAAAGAGAAGTATTTAAGAAATAGATAATTTGTTGAAAGCAAAAGAGAACTGTTTTGTTGCTATGAGAACAAAGCCAGGAAAGAAGCCAGAAACATTTTCCTTGTGTTGTGGCCTAAGAGCAGAACAAAAGAAGTATTATTACCGTCACAAATGGCCCAGTACAGTGTTAAGAGTATTTTAATGTGCTGCGGGTCGTGATGTATGTATTTTAAATGTGAAGTATCTATTTGGAATGAAGAGCGCCGCTAAACTGCAGCTGTATTGTGTAACCATCACGTAATTACGTTTTTAGTGGCCATTCATTCATTCCGTAACAGTACAGCCTACTGTGTTGTTGACTCCCCTTCAGGTTCTTTGGAGGCAAACATTTGTCGCCATAGCAACACGGCTCCTCCTTCAACTGTCATACAGGATGTCAGCGCCAATTAACGTTTAGAATTAAGCATAAAGCTAACGAGAACACAAATCTAAACGTGAAAGTTTGGAAACTCCAAGCATTTCATTTACTATTAAGGTAGTTTACAGACAAAATAACATCAAAACATTTCAGCAAATTAAAAGTAAGAAAATAAACCTTATATAAGAAAGAAATACGATGTGTAACCCTCACATCTCTCTGTAACGGAGACAAATTCTTAGGAATGGTTTTAAATTAAACAAAAAATGCTTGGTTGCGATGATCACAGCATCCAGGAATAGCATTCATGTGTTTATTCGTGGCCAAAAACTGTTGCGCGGAAAGAAAATACAGAAAGAAGAAAAAAAGGGCAGAAATCGCAAGCTTTCAAGCATGTCCATTAGAACCTAAGGTTAGATTAGTGTTGCTTATGGTCTAAGCTTACTTCAAGAAGTACTTTGGAGTGAATACCGCAGTCCAATTCAAATTGAGATTCCTTATTGGCAATATCTGAATTTTGAGTCGCTAGGCTGTCCAACTAATGGTTCATCTAAGTCGTCTTTATGAAGAATATTTGAATGGCTAGAGGAGAAAGAAGCTAAACGAGAAGTTGCTTTTGAAAATTCAATAATATTACTTGAATCTCTAAACTGTTTACTTCTTATTTTATATTTCACCAATTGTAAACGTAAGGTCATGTAATGTTTTTGAGGGAGTGTGCATTTAATTTCTAAAGCGAAACTAAATAAGTATTCTATACCTAAAATTTGTTTTTCTATAGATGAGTTTATTCATATATATCATAATTTAATTGTTTTAGTGAACAATTGCCTCCCACACAAATTATTTTATTTCTGCAATACCTTGTTGTCATGCTAACTTTAATATCAACAGTGTAACCAAATTGTAACCTCTTTATTTTTCTTACTTTCCTTTTTTCTTATTTTTTAAATATTCAACTGCACAACAAACAAAATCCTCAGCAATCACTACAAGACGAAGATAAATATATTTGTAATCCTTTTGCAAAAAGGTTCAAATAAAAATGGTACATTTTCAAATCCTATTTGTATTATAAAAGATACACAATTACAAAGTCAACATAACTGTTCACATAAAAAAAATGTTATTTTCCATACGAGGAAAATACGAGGCTCTGGTTTGATGCCCCGTATCTCCCGCTGGAAGTACCTGGTCCAGGGTATACTCAGCCCTGAGGATCCAATTGAGAAGCTACTTAATTGAAAAGTAGTGCCCCTGTTTGCAAAGATATATGTACAATATATGCCGACCGAGAGTGTCCGCGCCGCTGATCACACCCTACCCTCAGTACTGCATCCCACTCATGACGTCTATGGTGAACAGAGGTAGCAGGCGTAGCATCCTAGAGGTAAATCTTGGCTGTTATGTCGCTATATTACTTTGTTTTCAATTTACGTCCTCCAACGTTAAGTCATATTTGGACGATGAATGAAATGGCTGAAATGATTAAATGAACCCAGGGGCCATAAAGCTTAGAGTTATCCGACATTCATCTTTCAGGAGAAGGTAAAACACCGGAAAAGTCCATCTCCAGATAATTCACCCTGACAGAGATTCGAACTCCTTACCTCTTGAACATGAGGTAGACGCGCTACCACCTGCGCTACAGTGGTAGGCGCGGTGTTAGTAGTTAACTGTTCACATACACCAATTTTAGCAGTCCGGTGGACCTCAAAACTTGAATTTCTCATATGAAATAAGTACATCGTTTCCTTATTCATACTTGATGAAAAACTTAGTATTAATTCTGTATAACTTCACATTTAGGAAAATAAGTACACGATGCAGCAAAAATAAAATAAACCACTTGATGTCAAGTTGTAATTCCTCAAAATTATAATGTTGTGCAATATATAAACTTACATGCTTTGCAGAAAATGGGATCGTGTAAACCTATAAGCTCCGGTTGTTAGTTTAAACTGCTCCTGTATAGGCAATTTTATCGCTTTAATTGTAAAGTGGAGCATCTGTTGTAAAGGGCAAAGCTCCAAATTGCAGCAAGCAAAATAAAAAACAGGTTTGGATTAACGTTTTTGATACGCCTAACTTAAATTTCAAAGTGATTAAACGTATTATTATCATTATCATTATTATTCCATTCAATTATCTTATTACAGATACAGTCTTATTTTCAACTTCCCCCAATAAATTTAAAAACACAGGGGCATTATAAAAACTCAAAATTGTTTAAAGCTCTTACTATTGCAGACAACCCAACTTAACACAATATACTTGTGTATAGAAACTTGTGTATAATGTTATTTTACGTCACTTTAACTGTTTCGCGAATGTTCTGTTAGGAAGTACCTCTCAGTTAGTAGCGGGCACTTATGTAGTGTTCTAGCATACCATGTTGCTTTGCCACTTATCCCCGAGACCTTAGTGCAAGGCAACTGTACTATATTGTTATACATGCCAGCAGATAACATTAGGGTGCGTCCAATCTAATCCAGAGATCACCGTTAGCCTTTTTACATACCCGAGCGGTCTGATTTAGACTGAAAGTTTCACAGAAACTAGGAAGTGGTGGGGGAGGGGAATTCTGTTAATTTATACATACATCACGATAAGAGTCCAGAATAGTTATATGCCCTCCCATTCTCCAAATAACCACACATCAAGCGGCGGCGTAACCACGCCCTGTCCTAGGTCAGCCACAGCATGAAGTTTGTTATAGAGAGAGGAAGAAAGTGATTATCAGTAACGAGAAGAGCAAGGTGATGGAAAGAGGAGAGAAGATATAAAGGGGAAGGTTTATCCGTGAACCCCAACAAAACAGTCATACCATTCACGAAGAACAAAAGGTTATTTTTCACAGCCCCGGATCTCGATGGTGTAACACTTGAACTGCAGAAACAAGTCAAATATCTGGGTCTAATCTTGGACAGCAGATTGACTTGGGATCTCCAGTTAGAAAGAGTCTGTGGAAGGGCTTTGGCGGCAATCATAACTTTCTGCAGCCTTTCTGGCAAAATATGAGGACTTAATCCTTATGTGAGCCTATGGGCGTATACGGCTATAATAAGACCTATGTCACCTATGCCTTTTTGTTAAGGTGGCCAAAAGTAAAGCAAAAAACAGCAATAGCCCGTTTGTAGAAAGTGCAAAGGCTATAAGCACATGTCCTACTGCCGCCATGGAGGCACTTATACGCTTAACGCCTCTGCATATTGAGGCTGAAAGAATAGCCTTAAGTAGTACCTTCCAGCTGCAAAGAGGTATGATGTTCAAAGCTGGTGACGTATTAGGTCACATCGAAACTCTCCAGGAAATCAAGGAGAAAAATATCATAACGTTAAGGGCCTGGATATTACCACAACCCAATTTGGATATCTCCTTCACAGTTAGGATTCCTGACCGGTTGAACTGGAGAGGGCCCATATGTATATGAGACAAGTCATCCATAAGGTATACAGATGCTCAAAAATGGACGGGAAAACTGGAATTGGGGTTTATGGGACATGCTTCAGCCTTTCTAAAGCGCTAAGTACCAGCATTTCCATCTTCCAAGCGGAAGTTCATGCTATAGAAATCACTGACCATCAGAATGTCAGAAGAGGCATTCGTGGTGCTAATATTTTATCAGACAGTCAAGTTGCGTTAAAGGCTCTTGGTTCTTGCACCATTAAGTCAAAGCTTGTAAAAGGATGTGTGAGGATTTTAAAGCAAACACAGTAAGATTACCCTTGTGTGGGTACCAAAGCATGAAGAAATCGAAGGCAATGAAATTGCTGATCGCCTTGCCAAAGAAAATGCGAATACTCCTTTTATTGTCCCACAAGCGTTCTGTGGTATACCAGGTGGCTAATCGAAGATAAGTTAAAGGCCTGGGAAATCAAGAAAGTCAATTACAGAGTTCACTGAACGCTCTGCAAAGAGATCCAAGAGGAACCTCGCTCTCAGCAAACAGGAGTTAAGGCTAATAAATGGCCTTCTAACTGGACATTGCCTCTAAGGGATAATCTATGTAAGATGGTTAAGATTGGGACGAATATTTGTAGATTCTGTAAAGAAGAAAGACACATTCTTTGTGAGTGTGAAGCTGTTGCCCAGAAAAATTAAGGCATCCGGAGTCGGTTTTCCAGCTCCAGGATAGATTGCCTTAATAGCACCTCAAAAGCCTATAAGGTTTTTTAATAGCCTTAATATAAGCTGGCACTTGAAGAGCAGGGCAATGCAAAATAGATCTACTAGTTCGCAGTGCTGAAAAGTCGAAGGGCTTTCACTACCCTTCAGTCATCATCAAGGAAAAGAGTGAGAGAGCACATTCACAGGTCAGTACGATAAAAATTCTAATAAAATTTAGGTCTATAGAATCATTTCTTTCACATCGTAAACAGAGCTTTTTGTTTATTAAGGATATGCATATACTAACGCAATAAATAATTAACAGAACTTCTTTAAGGAACCAGGCTGTAGCGAAGTGTGTTGATCGTGCAGACTGTACAATATTCCCACTGCAGTGATATCTACTTTAAAAAATCCATTTGTCTGCGCCAAGAGCTGGCGAGGGATTAAGAGAAAAAGTTCGCACTTTCACACAAAGTGGCTAGAAGTAAACAGCGGGGTCGTTAGCCGTTGAGCACCGGAAGGACGCCAAGTGGGCGGTACCCTGCTTCCGTCTGCTGCCTTGCAATTCTGGGACACGTGTCCTTGCAACTGTTCTGGCTGCCAGGTGGAACCGATATCCCGCACTCCTGTGGTAAAGTATTGGTTTCTGTCAATTACAAGGGTCATTTGAGTACAACTTTACTGAACCAAGTTTAACGTTCTTTATTTAACTGCCTACTATTGTGAAAGATTACTGCGTGATCTACATCTATGTACATTTAACTCAAAATATGAGATTTTGTTTATATAGAGTGCAAAATCACGTTATGGGGTTCGAGGTCGTTAAAACAGGGACTGGTACACAGGAGAGGTGCGGTAAATTTACATCAGGAACGTTTCTGCACAGATTTTGATTATAAATTGTGTTGTTCGTAGAAAAAGATGCACAACGCTGAAGTGATACATTGTTAACCAGCTCACTGAAATTCAATACACTACACATAACGTGTGCAAACATCTGAACGATGACAGAATATATGTGTTACAGCAGCACGACTCTCCAACTATGAATTCACATATACCCTTTAAAAACTGCTGAATTCATATAAAAATTAATTATTATACCCACGTTACTTACCATATATTTTTTTGCAAGCCGGTTTAGTTACAACAATCGCAAAAACTATTTAAGTGCTTATTCGTGGTGACAAGTTCTTACAATAGAAAAATAAAATAAAAGTAAAAAAGGAAGAATATAAGCTCTCGAGTTCTTAGAAAACTGCGAAAAGGTTTATTTGACACAAATTGTATATTTTAATGAATCCTACATATTTCGTGCCTTTTTAAGTTACTTTGTAATTTAAAATTTAAAAAAGTCGATCAAATAAAAGTAGTTTCACAAATTATGCACATAAAATACAAAAAATAGTTTTCATATCAATATATTAAATATAGCATATGACTAAGATATTTCTGAAGAAAAAAATCAAAAATAGCAAATTAAATTATGAGATTGGAGAAATTTTTTGAAAAACTTCGTGTCGCATCTTTGGAAGACATTCAATTATAATACCAACTTTGGTATTTAACCGATCATTTGCTTTCAAATTATGCTTTGGATAGAAAAGAGCAGCCTCACGCAATGCCCGCCTCCGTAGCTTGGTTAGGGTGAATTATCTGTATAACGGGTTTTCCATTATCCTGAAGTATGAATGTCGGGTAACTCTAAGCTCTATTGGCCCTGGATTCATTTGTGTATCAGTTTATTCTCGTCCGATATGACAACGTTAGATGTAATTAATTTAAAAAAATACATACACACTCCGCTAGTGGACCCTTTTCTATTATTTGGGGCTGGAGGCCTCAGGATTTCAAAATATGTACCTTTTGCAAAATTTGGGTATCGCATTTTTGGAACGGAACGTAATAGCCGTCTTACGTGGTACAGAACGTAAAAATTATGTAGTACTGAAAAGTTGAAACTAATAACAACTGATTTCTTGGAAAAGTTAAAGTTCACAGTAAACGATATTGAAATTAATTTAGCGCTTCATTTTTGTGCACTGAGGGTTTTTTTTTTTTTTTTTTTTTTTTTCATTTATACCCCGCCTTTAACTACAATGGCCGTTCTCCTTTTTGGAACATACCGAAGGTGTTAACTCGTTATATTTGGTTTTTAATCATTAGATCACGCACACATTCACACTCTCATTCATAATTCCAGACTCTGACTGAAATGAAATGTGTAGTGTTTAACGCCCGCTTTTACTACATACGGCACCGCAGGCGGTGACTGATGATGCATGAGATGAAGATGGAGCACCGGTGGAATGAGATGGCGGGGGAAACCGGAGGTCCCGGAGAAAACCCGCCCCAACGCCGTGTTGTCCACCACAAATCTCACTTTGCGGTCGCCTGGGATCGAACCCGGGCCGCCTTGGTGAGAGCCAAGCGATCTAACCACTGAACCACGGCGTGGCCTATTCTGACTGAGGTTTTGTCTATTTGATAACAGGCTATTCTCAGAAAATTCAAGGTGCGCCTTTTATTTGCCTCGTAAATATCTGAAACTTTAAATTAGAGCCATTTATGAGAAAATTGAAAACAACGAAAGTTCTAGTTTGGTATGAGGGAATTTTCTTGAAAATATTAATATCGCATCTTCGGAAGATAATTAACTTAAATACTAAGTTTGGTATATATCCCTCTACCTTCGTTTTGAGTCATCGTGTTGTCATACCACGCAAACGTTTTCTTCTTCTTTTGTAATTATTGGCCGATTAACAGCGTTGTTTTGTCTACACGCCATTGATAAAAAATAACAAACATAACTTTATTACAATAATGTTGACCTATAAGGTTACTTTGTCATAATGAATTGTGTGTATATTTATATATATATATAATACATTCTAATAATTCTGATTAATACTCATAAATTATGTTGTAGTGAACTTTTAAGTATAAGTATAATACAATAGTTACAGTAAGATTTATGGTAAATGGCCATCAAAGAAATACAGAACTGTAGTACAAGTTGTAATTGTTAGTTGATCAATGGAGACTGTACTATGTTCTGCCATAGCTGATGATAGAAGTAAGGTTAGAAATTCTTGAATTTTTGGTAGAGTGAGGCTAGGAATGAGATGATGTGAGGGATAAATGTTTACAAAAGATTAGAGAGTAGAGAATATGTTGTGAACTATGTTACTTCAGACATTTGACTTTTAAAAAACGTTCAGTAACCTCAAAGTATATTTCTCCATCAGAATCTTAATATCGAATTTTCGGATGAATACCTACTATTGGGTGCTCATTTTAAATTGTGTTGCTCTAATTACGCACAGTACAAGTCAATAAAAACATAAATTCTCTAAGCGTCTTACCCTGTACCCGTTCCCGTCATTTAAAAAAAAAATGCCAGCTTCCAGTTTCACCTCAGAGGTTGCGAATGTGGAGTAGGCTTGTCAGAGGAGTTGCCTAGCTCATAAGGCGTAACAAAGTCGTATACCGTCGGTATTCATACTCTGTCGACAAAAACACCTGAACTTAACCTAGGAGAATATGCACAGAACGTTGACCATCATTTAAAACGTTTTATGTTAATTATTTTAAAAAGTTTCAGAATGTGAGGATATATTTTTTTATTTCTTACAAAAATACTTTTATTTGCTATTCAAAACACGTAAATATATTATAGTTTGTCTTCTCTTCTGTCTCTCAGGTATTACAGAAAAATAAATGCATATAAGATCCCAAAATATTAAGTAGAGAACTCAAAATTTCGAATTATTTCCCCATTTTTCTTCCTCCGTATCACTTGTTTATGAAACAGTTACTGCCACCTTCGAGTCCCCTAGTAAATACTGACGTCATATGGTGAACAACGAAACAGAATACACTTAACACTCGGTGTATTTGCTGGAGAAGATCGTGACTATTTTTCCAAATTATGTTTGAAAACATTGATTTTTGGCAGAGGAAATAATTTTTCCTGCTAATTTGTAGTTGCCGAAAAGTAAAAATTATGAAAATAATTTATGAAAATAATCAATTATTCCACACTAGCCGTGTATAGGCTAAGGTTTGAATGAATAGAGCCAGACTGAAAAATTCAATACCATAGCCGGGTTTTGAACCACGGATTTCCCACTCTCCGTGCAGTTGCTCTAAACTACTGAGCTACTATGGCCAACATGCCGACATGACATTAAATTCTCCAACTGACTCGTATGTTTCCCGGTAGATCACTAGGGGTTCTCATAAGCTGAGACACGCAGCGCCCGTCTCGGTAGCGTAGATGGTAGCGTGTCTGCCTCACGTTCAAGAGGTCCCGAGTTCGAATCTCGGTCAGGGTGAATTACCTGGATAAGGTTTTTCCGGGGTTTTCCCTTATCCTTCAAGACGAATGTCGGGTAACTCTAACCTCCATGGACCCTGGACTCATTTGAGCACCAATTCATTCACCGTCCGATATGACTTAACGTTGAAGGACGTAACTTACAAAAAAAAAAAAAAAAAAAAAAAAAAAAAAAAAAAAAAAGAGTTACTATGCTGTAAGTACTTAAGTCCCAGGCTTCATAGTTAAACCACTATGATGGAAATGATGGAGAGAGGGAGATCCTTGGTTGAAATCCCGACCGGGAAACATACGTGTCATTTGGAGGATTTAATGTCATGTTGGCCATACTAGCTCAATGGTTTGGAGCAACCGCACGGAGAGCGGGAGATCCGTGGTTCAAATCCCGGCTATGGCATTGAATTTTTCAGTCTGCCTCTATTCATTCAAACCTTAGCCTACACACGGCTAATGTGGAATCAATTTATCTGAAAAAACATAGTGGTCTAACTATGAAGCCATGGACTTAAGTACTTACAGCATAGTAAGTCGCCACAAAAAGGTGTGTATCTCATTGTATATGAGAACCCCTAGTGGTCTACCGGGAAACATACGAGTCAGTTAGAGAATTTAATGTCATGTCGGCATGTTGGTCATAGTAGCTCTGTGGTTTAGAACAACCGCACGGAGAGCGGGAGATCCATGGTTCAAATCCCGGCTATCGCATTGAATTTTTCAGTCTGACTCTACTCATATTAAAATAATGTTAACAAGTGGTAAAACACGTAATGGACGAATGTTTATCCATTCCAATCAGTGCACCAATGAAATGAAATTTTAGTTTTAGTTCGGTTTGAGCTTAAAACACGTTTTACAAGTATGCAGCAAGAGGGTGTGTTTTATTTTGAGCAAAGGATAGAGAGTTGTCAGGAACATACTTGAAAATGTCTGTGCTAGCTCGTTGGAGTTTGCAGTTGTTTTAGACGGAAGTACAACATAAATAACACACAGTAGGCGTCTGTCGCGCCAATCGCAAGCTATTAGCGGTGTCATTGCACAGAATAGTATACACAGACACTCACGATAAATGGAATACAAACTAAAACTCCGCCACTTACCATAAACGCCACGTTACAACGGAAAAAAAAACATGTTCAGTTAGTGCCACAAGGCTGTTTTCCTGCTGTGTTTGGTTTACTTAATGTTGTAAAATGACTCACGCGGAGAGAAGAAAAAGAAAACATAAACATACCAGGGAGGTCAACATTCTGTATGTTTGGCTTGGCAGGGAAATTGTTGTGGGCCTGCTGAGAGGGTCAAGGAAGCTCTGCTGACCTCCCTGGTTGCAGAAATAATGCTAAAAAAAGAAGAAGTCTCTTTGATTAAGTCATTTGAATTTGCAAATGAATGCGTCATTCTCGAACTATTGGTTATTGCTTTACAGCGCTCCTGGTGGTGAAGAGTGGAAGTGAGTGGAAGAGTGCCAAAAGTGTCTTGTTGAGCTCCGTGCTTAGTCGTCGGGTTCTATGCAAGCGCTACTAATAATAGACAAATAATACTGCCTATTAGTTTAATTCTTTAACCGAACTAGGTATGTTCAACTGTGACGGTGAATGAACAAAATGGTTGAAATGACGCTCAAATAAGCCTCAAGTCCCTAGAGCTTACAATTATCCAAATTTCCCTTCTCATGATAAGTTCTTATCCAAGTAACTCTAGCCGAGATTGAACTCGAGACTACCTGAATGTTAGAAGCGTTAACCCTACACCACTGAGGTGGGCCAAAGAACGATATATTGAGGGATTTGTGTATGGTGACACAAGCAATACCAAATAAATAAAAGAAATATTGACACCATTTAAATTAGTGTTATATTTTGTTGCTTACTCAATTATTATTAAAATGTGATAAAATGAATATCGCATTGTAATGGCCAAATCATAGTAAATGGTTTAATATTATAAAGAGGAAGCTGAAGGTAGGTACGTGGTTCATATCGCGAATGTACCGTGAACTTTTCAGTCTGATTAATTATCGTAAATAATTTGAGATGACTGGGGACTAAGAATAAACAGCAAAAAATAAAAAATAATGGTATTTAAAAGAGGACCAATACTTAGGAAAGGAGAGGAATATTTAGGTGTAAGGATGTGTAGCAGTGGAGGATGGGCTGCACAAGCCATAAAAATGATAGCTAATGGCAGGGCGACAATGTCAGGGGTAAGAATGTGTAAACATAACCTGGAGATATCAGTTAGATGGTTAGAAAGAATGTATGAAGCGGTCGTTGAAGTCAGAACAATGTATGCAGTGGAGGTATGGGGCACATCAGAGATAGGAACACAATTAGACCAGATGTATGGATTGTTTTGCAAAGAACTACTAGGGCTGCCAAAATCGGTAATACAAAAAGGAGGGGAATAATAATAGAGAGAATATTGAAATTCTGATATAAGTGTATTAAAGGGCAGAAAGGGGAATTATTGAATCTGTGCATAAAGCAACAGAAAAGCATTAAAAATACAAATAGTTGGTGGGCGGAATTGGAAATAGTGATATTAAAGATAGGCATGGGAGATCTATGGAGAGCAGAGGAGACAAATTATAGCGGTCTTTGGAAGGAAGTGAGAGCTAGACTACAAGACATAGATAGGCAAGAGATATGGGGAAGTATAGAAGAAAAGAAATCTTTGAAATGTTATAAGCAATTAAAGACAAAATGGGGTTGGGAAAAATATATAGATCAATGTGACAAAACTGGAAGAGAAGACATAGCGTGGATGAGGGTAGGAATATTATACTTAAAAGGGTTGAGAAGTAATGAGGTAGGAATATGTGAATTTTGTGGAGATGAAGAGAGGACTGTTCATTACCTGATAGAATGTAAGGAGCTAACAAATTGCAGGAGATAAATATGGGATAAGAAATGGGACAGTGTGAGCAAAGAGATATTGGCGGTACGCATGCTAACGGGGATGGGAGAAAAGAAAAGTAGATGTATAGGAGATTTCTTATATAGGATAAGAGAAAAGTGGATTAGGATAGAAGAAGCAAAGGTCAAGAAGAAATGACACCAAGCTGCTCAGGTAAACCAAATCCTTATAGCCAGGGGACCTGAGTCAGCAAGTAAATCTTAAGGTCAGCAATTTCATATATTTGTACAGGAGGTATAATACAGCATGTTCTATGCTAAATATTATTGTACTGAATTTATAATGGATACTGTACAAATAAATAAATATCATATCAAATATCGTAAATAATATATTGTCAGGAGGCCGTTCGTAGGCGAACGCCGAGAGTGAGAAGCGGGGAGTGAAAGAGACAGCGTCGAAGCCACGCCCAGATAGAGAGGGAGAGCAACAGAGAGAGAAAGAGACAGAGACAGTTGTATGTTGTTCTCGCTATATCACAAAAGATCGTGCTAGTTTGGTAGCTTTCGTGTGGCTTCGTGAGGTTTCGAGAAACCTCGAGAAACAGCTGCTCGTGTATAAATAAGAGTTCGGCAGGGAGCCGAGGGACGTGCAGATAAGCAGCCAGTTATTGAGTTACAATTGTGCAGGGTGGATGTGTGTCAGACGGACTTGAAGGTTTCGTATGTATGTGTTACGTCATTCTGCTGATATCGGAGTGTACAAGTGTCTTTCTACGGAAATAAAGAGTATTTTTGAATTTCTGCAACCTGGACTTTTAATTTCACGTACCCACAAAGTCATAATATCAAATGGTTGAACTACCTAGAGTTTGTCTATTTTAGTAAATAATATAAAATCAGCTACTAAAAGTAAATCTAAAAGCTAAATATTTAGGAACATATTTAATAACTTTAAGTGCACTTTACTATAAAGACTCTCTGAAGCTTAATGCCTTATTACAAATAGAATATATTTTACTTTTAAACATCTTTGGAACTATACAGCATGAAATCCTATTTTTACTTTTTCTTCAGCATATTATAAGTAGGGAATGTATTATCTTCCAGTCAGAAATTTAATACGAGATTTCACCAGAAATATAAGTTTTGAGACTGCCTAAGTAAGAAAGTAATTTTTAGTGTTTAAGTTAGTGTGTGTCTATGAACAGTATAACTTAAAAAGAAATTTGGTATTTAGATATAGCATAGATTAGGCAACAGAACATCTGGACCCGCAATTGAATCTTTTGTACGTATCACCGGGAGGAACGGCTGAGAGGAAGGAATCGCAGGAGATATGAGAGCTGTAAGAAGGTATGAGTAAGCGTCAGAGACGTGCAAAGTCCCCTGACAGTTATTATTGTGCTGCTCGAATGGTTACCCTGGCTTTATCTTTGTTAATAGAAACCTCTCAGATAACGCACCGATTACTCCACGTGGACATAAGATCCGTCATTTGTGATTCCTGCGCGTTCCATTGGCTGAAGTGATGCGTTCATTTGTGCTTAGCACATGATCGAGAGGCGCAGCAGCATCCCTCTCACTTTTACAAGAATAATCAATGCGTTATCTGAGAGGTTTATTTATAAGATAAAGCCACAGTAACGGTTTGAGCAGCAAGAAAATACTGACTTGACCATCTGGCTGGCAGGCGCTAAGTGGCGACCTACCCAAACCACCCGAGGATAGCTTAGGGAGTCCCCTTCAGCAGGAACCGGAGAAAGCTCTACTCTACAGTGGAATAACCACTCTCTGTCGGAGCCCAGAAGTTTCAGGTTGCAGGCCTCTGCACCATCAGCCGTCATCAACCGACATACAGTCATCCAGTAACATGAAAGAGGAAGACGAAATGGGAGACAGAGGAGAGCCGTGTAAAGTCCGTTTACTTAACGCATGTGCACTTCCGAGTCAAAGGAACCTGAGCCGCCCGCCCACTAATGACCGTCATAAATCTATCTCCACACTTCAGAAATGGAACACTGGCGTTGGGGACCAATAGCAACCCCGATTTTCTGAAAATGACAGTTGCATGTCTACTCCGCGTGGAGTCTCAGTTGCCAAAGTTCCAACTTCCAGTTGTTCTGTTTCATTAGGTGCATGACGGTGATGTTAAAATATTGCAACCTTGTAGAGGGGACCGTCAGGAGGAGGGTCCATGTTGTAAAACGATTATGAGGGTTCCTCAAAGAAAGCGGCCGCCGTGCACTTGCGTTGAGTAGACAGACTTTACAAGATGCTTCTCCAGCATTTGGCTAGCCGACCAGGAAAATAGCTACCATGGCAAAAACCCATGGTCAGTGTGAGCTCCCACCATTGATCGAACCAGGGCCTTCCGAATGCGAACCACGAGATCGGTAACTTGGTATTTAAATTTAGAATATTCCAAGGATACGACAAGAAGATTTTCACGAAAATCTCACTCCCAGATCACCCTAACATAATAAATTTTCGAAAACGTTATGCTTTTTCAAAACTGACTCTTAACAATCTTGATTAAAGCACCATATGTTTAAGGTCTTTTAATGACAAATTATATATATATATATATATATATATATATATATATATATATATATATATATATATATAATCTTAGATTTACTGTGCAACTTCTCAGACATCCTCTTCTTTCTGTACCTATAAGTGATAAGTCTTAAAGAGGTAGACAAAATCTTACTATACAAAAATTTAGATAATTAAACAATTTATCTCAAATACATTTTTCTAGATTTAACTATTCTCAAGGGATTCCTTTTTATTTGTTTGTATTTCTCATTATTTAAATATTTCTAAAATGGGAAGTCGTTATTCGATATTTGATATTCTGGCCATGCAAATAGAATACCAGTCAAAGGTAAGGAAATATGTATTACTCGACAGAGCGTTGAGGCGTATTGACCTTCAGGTGACCAGCGCTGTGATGGTTTCTTATCGGGTCTTATCTGGTCGATTAGAAGAGTGAAATATTAGTAAGTTGACGTACAGTAAGTTACGAAACACAAATAGAGCGATTGGAAGCTGCGTGTGTCTATATGATATGATTCCTCGCGCCTGCCGATGTATGACACATTGCTGTCCAGAATGATTATATCTGAACAGACTATACATACACTGGACTCGCCGTGTATGTGCGATAAGCTGTGTTGTGAAATTTTGATACACCTTCTCGCTTTGCCATATGGTAGTAAGACAGTCTCTGCTAAAGTCTATATTGATTAATATGAAGTAGTGCTTTAAAGGATATTTTATACAAGAGTAGGTAGAGAAAGTTGTGTGAGTGCACACATTAGAGATTTATCACCTGCATGACAGTAAACAGTTATTGGTATGCAATATAATCTTATAAGTAGTTGACTTTTATATTTATTATTAGCTCCTGCTCTTATTCGTTAAAATAATGGGAATTTCGTTGGGCAGAATTTATAATGGGGAACTTTGAAAACACAATTATTAAAATAAAAAGTTGATGGAATTTCTTTCTTGTTGTAAACAACAGATGCACTGGAAGTGGGAGATGTGGAGGTTGATTCCCTTGTTGCCTCTGGATTCTGCAATTTGTTGATTGTTCTCTAATGATGCTGTTAATTAATTTGAAGTATGGCTTGAGGGCCGATGCGTTCTTGTTATGTTTATTAGTTTTGTTGCTTAACCCCTGAATGCAATTTTACTGTATCGATAGTAATATGTCCCATGCGAACTTTAACGTTGAAACTGAATTTGCGTTGGCAACACTGACTAGAAGTCTTAGATTAGCAGCAGAAAGTGATAATTATATCATGAAGTCTTTGATTGTCGGGACCATGGGCAAGATAGCGGTTAAAAAAGAAAATATCTTTCTTGGTGAGGTCGTATGGTATCGAACACCTTAGGTTTTTCTTAAATTAGTAATTTCTGACATTAAAAAAATAAACAAGTATCGGTTTCAGAAACCTTTAATTACTGATGAAGACTGCTCTGCAAATGGCACTTGATTTAACACAGAGTTGTTGGTAATGTCAGTTTGGGGACTTATCACACTCAAATGTGCTGAATTTCAAGGATAGTATCCCCCTTTCCCAAATTTCTTCATCCTACCCATGACTTTATTTCACCAGAACACTTCTAGAACCACAAAAAAACTGCTAAGAATTGGAGAAAAACACAAACTAGCTTTTGTAATGGTGGCAAGGAAACAGTCTAGTAAAAAAGTGCTGCCAACAATCACAATAAAACTCTAAAACAGGCTGGCTCCATAGCTCAGTCGGTAGAGCACCTGCCTGCCGTGCTAGGGGTCCCGGGTTCGATTCCCGGCGGTGGGGATGGGGACTTTTCTCCGACCAAGATAATTCCCCATCTTCCCCAGAGTCTGGAAGTATGAATGAAAGTGTGAATGTGTGCGTGATCTAATGATTAAAAACCAAAGATAACGAGTTAACACCTTCAGTATGTTCCAAAGGAGAACGGCCGCCGATATGACCATAGCAGTTAAAGGCGGGGTATAAATGGAACAAGGGAAAAAACTCTAAAACAATAAAATTTCCAAGAAGCAATCTATTACATCCAGTTTTGCTTGTTATAACTTATAAGCAGAAGAGAAAATGCAGAGTAAGGGGCCGTGATAACCTCGCCGCCATATTTAAAACCCCATTTAAATACACTTAATTGCCACAAACACACAAAACGTTATAATGGGCATGTTCTCCGAACTATGTGGAGTCATATTAAGCCAAAAAACAAAAAATGCATATTTTCATCTAAAATTACTACCAAGTGTCCTAATTGTACTCAAATCGGCACCCGAATCTGCTAGAAGGGAAGCAGAGGTTCTTCTGAAGCAATGTCCACTATAAAGAGCATAATCAGGCAAATCCAAGAATTATGCAACAAGAGTAGGTATTTTGCCAAATGTATTTATTCCAACTGGTTGAATGAAGCATTTATTATTGCTGTATTTAATGAATAAACGTTTATTTGCTGGTCACAGTGCAAGTTATTTACCAATAACTGTAAAAGTCGGTGGAAAATTCGGCTTTGTATTCGGAATACTTACTATTAATGAAGTTTGCAGGTCCTGAATATTATCCAGTATTAGCTGGCAGCGTTCTTCTCTGTTGCATGCCCCGAATACATCCATAATTAAAACAACGTATATCATTAAGTAGTTTTGATCTGGTGCTGTGTTAATGAAAATGTCGATTTGTTCCAGAGTTAAAACTTTTGACTTTGTTGGCTTGTAACCTTTGGACATGCGTTTCAAATATGCTGTTTGCTTGTAATATCTACTGATGTCTTGGTTTTTGTTCACACTGACGCAGAGCTTTATTATTGAATGGTTAGCCCCACAAAGTTCAAGATATCCACATTTTGGCCTTTCCCTCACAGTATGCTAGCAATACATTGTATGTTTTTTTAAGTTGCACCATTGCAGAAACTTCTCGTATGCTATGTCGTACTGCTTTCTTGATTTTCTCGTTAGCAATTGTAATTTTGCTGCTTGTAAAATATGTTCTGGTTCTGCACACTCAGCACCTTTCATGTTGACATTCATATCATGCACCATTTTACAGTTCTATACCGACATTGACCCCGGGGAAACCTACAAGCGTCCCAGACTCACCTTAGGCCCATCATAAGCTCAATAGTCTCCTATAATTAACAAGATATCCTCTATTTCATCCTAGAGGTTGTGATGCTTCATAAAAAAGAAACCACCATCTGCCCACCGTCTATTATTATAACGCTAGTAAGGTACAGAGTCCTGGAATGGTAAAACGTCGAAGTCTCCTTGGCCTCAGTGAAGGATGACTCTTCAACGACACCTCTATGATGAGATCTAAACCGTGATCAACACGAACACGGCCCACCTGATTGAGCCATTTGTTACATTGCACAAGAGACTAAAGTTGGTTACATTGGAATGTTAAAAAAATGTTAATACTGCGTGGCTGAATTATCTTCTGTTCACACTACTCAGAGATGTCCAATGCCGGCCTTTTAATGTCATCTGTCTAAAAAATAATGTATTTAATGTTAGGGATGTCTCTGCATCTTCTGAATTTTAAAATGGGAATGTGGTATCGGACAGTAATTACTTTTTTCACGTAATACATTTCTGGATTGCAGTCTATATTTAATTTTCTTTGTCATGATCACACTTGTAGAATTGGGCATTCCCTTCAAGATTGGTGCAATTTTTGTGAGCCCAAACGTTTAATATACAAAATTAATCTAGTCTTTACTATTCTCCACAAATGATACATTTGGTTTTTCTTTTTCACCTACTTCATTCTGGACTAATTTCAGTCTTCTCCTTGCAATTTGCGACTTATTTTTAGTTTTACTGGTTTTCAGTTTGGTTGTTTTTTTTCTTTTCTCTTTCTTTCAAACGTGTTTGCTTTACCACAAGTTAGACCTATATGAAGCTGAAGTCAATACCTCACTCCTTTTTCAACGCCTCTTTCGAATGTCGGATTTTGCACTGCTATTGCTGGGGATTCCTCATGGCCAACATGCCAACATGGCATTAAATTCTCCAACTGACTCGTATGTATCCCTGTAAGCCACTAGGTGTTCTCATATATAATGAGATGCACGCCTCTTGTGGCGACTTACTATGCTGTAAGTACTTAAGTCCCAGGCTTTATAGTTACCACTATTAGGTAAATTTATGGAAAACAGCAAGGGTAGTGCCAGGGCTAAGAGCAACTGGATGGAGATCGAGAGATCTGTGGTTCAAATCCCACCCATAGCATTGAATTTTTTCAGTTTGACTCTATATATTCAAAGCATTTGCTAGAATTTTAAATAGACCTATAAATACGGTGAAAGAAAACACACACACACACACACACACACACACACACACACACACACACACACACACACACACACACACACACACACACACACACACACACACACACACGAGACTGCACATTGAAGATCTGAATGTCAGACCTTCGGTCTCAAGCCAGATCAGGGCCAGGCCCTCTACTGAGAGTGGAGTGTTTTGTAAGGAAGGATAATATGCAGCAGAAGATGAGGTTGGAGTTATATAAGAAAAACATAAAATAACATCACTGGGTAATACGAGGGTGGTCTGAAAAGTTTCCGACCTCAACATGAAGATGGCAGCAGTGGTAAATAAAAGCTAGTGAATTTCGTTGTTCATCTGTTGACAGTTATTCAACAAAGTTTCAGCTATTTCGGACGCTCAATTGTTATGTAACAGTCGTTTTAGTGAGTTCATGTGAGTGTTTTTATGAAAATGGACAAAATCGAGTACCGAGCTGTCATTAAATATTTGTTTTTGAAAGGCAATATGCCTACGCAAATTAAAGATGAGTTGGATTCTGTGTATGGGGACTCCTCACCATCATTTACCACAGTTAAATTTTAGGCAGCTGAATTTAAACGCGTCCGTAAGAGCTTGGGAGTCGAACGTTCAAGACGTCCAAAACTGCAACTACCGACGAAAACATCGTCAAAGTTCACCAAATGGTGCCAGACGACTGCCGAATTAAAGTGAGAGAGATGTCAAAGGCTATGAACATGTGAAAAGAAGGTGTTTGTCACATATAAATCAACATTTAGAAATGAGAAAGCTGCCCGTGGGTTCGGTGCCGGTTGGGTGCCGAAAAACCCATGTGTCAGGTATCGCACCAAGGCCTCCCGAATGTGGGCCACAGGCAAAATCGCCTGAGCCATCTCGCTCGGTAGCATGTTGGAAGACGAAATGGTACTAACGAATCTTCGGGAGCAGAAAGACAGCACTCACTGATTATAGTTCTCCTTGGGCGAGTTTGAATGAACATTTCCAGCTCTCTGTTGACGCAGTTTAGGCGCAATAAATCCGAGTTTTGGCGCCGATTAATTCCTGTAGATGAAACTTGGATACACCATTATACGTCCGAAACAAAAATACAGTCCATACAGTGGACTGCAAAGGAGGAACCGGGTCAAAAAAACGTTGTTTTTTTCGGCTGGGAAAGTGATGGCGACTGTTTTTGGGATAGTCATGTAGTTATTTTAATCGATTATCTTAAAAAAGGAAAAAGCATTAAAGGAGTATGCTACGCATAATTACTAGACAACCTGAAGGCGGAAAAACGACCACGTTTGCAGAAAAAGAAGATCCTGTTTCACCAAGACAACGCACCGTCTCATACCTCAGCGGTTACAATAGCGAAATTCCACGAATTACGGTTTGAGCTGCTTGACCATGCGCGTTACTCACCAGATCTAGCCCCAAGCGACTTCTTTTTGTTCCCTCATCTGAAAATTGCGCTCGGAGGACAGAGATTTTCGTCAAATGAAGAGGCAATCATCTTCGTGAACAATTATTTTGCAGAGAAAAACGGTGAGTACTATTTGGACGCGCTACAGAGATGGGAGCACCGCTGGGAGAAATGTGTAGAGTTACAAGGAGACTAAGTTAAAAAAATCTCAAAAAATGTCTTGTATCTTTATTAGGGCGGAAACTTTTCAGATCACCCTCGTATATACAAAAATAATGGTTGTATTAGAGAAATTTGTAGATGTTTTAGATAGTGGGCAGATAGTCCGTATCACTTAATCCTTCTGCACGTTTTATTCGAGATCAAAAACAATTTATCGCTTTAACTGTTGAACCACGACACCTGGTAGAGCAACATACTCAGTAATATACGGCTGTGGTTTGGATCAATGCACCCACGTCTGGTAATTGTTCATGGTAAGGCTTTATGAACGTGTGACATGACCTCCACTATAAATAACGAGACTTTTTGGCCTTGAACTGCGGCGTTAAATTGTGCGACCTTAGGAGCGCCAAGCATTGAGGAAGCGTCGTGTAGCCAAGCGGAACATACTCTGCCCGTCTAAAAACTTAATAAAGACTGTATTTCATGATGACTTGTTTACCCAGAATTTCTCGAATAACGTTTTAAATTTCGAATGGCCATTTCTTTCATTTTATTTACTTCAGATGCTTTATGGAATAATTGTAGAATGGTTTAGAAAACGTTTTCATACTTTTATTTTCTCTACCACTTCCATCGTATTGCATTACTCACAAAAAATTATAGGTTAAAATGTTTTGATTCCCCTTAACTAAAAAAGTATATTTAGAAAAAAAGGTTCATTTATCTGAACATAACTTCAAAAAGAAAAGACTGATGAATCCAAATTTGGTAATTAACTTCAATACTTTCCAAAGATGAGATAGAAAGACTTTCAAGAACATTTCTCACCCAACACTATCCTTTATATGGAATATGCTCCGAATTTTTGCATTATCTAAATATAGCTCTTAACGACTTTGATGAAAATATTTATTAAAGATATTTACATGAATAAATAAATTTTATACCTTAAATTTTCTAGGAATAGCCTGGCAAATACTATTCATTCGAAAGAAATTTTGTATGACCTTTTTTTTTTTTTCATTTTTACCCCGCCTTTAACTGCAATGGTCATATCGGCGGCCGTTCTCCTTTGGAACATATCGATGGTGTTAACTCGTATACGTTGGGGTTTAATCATTAGATCACGCACACATTCGCACTCTCAATAATACTTCCAGACTCTGGGGAAGACGAGGAATTATCTTGGTCGGAGTAAAATCCCCACCCCCACACGGACCCTAGCACGGTAGGCAGGTGCTCTAACGACTGAGCTACTAGGCCAGCCAGACTGGTATTTGTCAACTGATAAAATTGGAAATCCTTTTAATAGAGAACATTTATTTCAAATAGGTAGCATTTTGAGGCATAAATAATTTCTGAGGTATCCGTAATTAATGTTCCATTTATTCAGTACTCTCATTCTTTAGAGTCCTGTGAATTTTCAATTACTTTTTCTGTATCCTTTATGCTTTTAGGCATTGGGTTAAGAAACAGAGACCCTAGATCGGATAGAGGAACCTAGATGGGTGATCAGCCTGATGCCTGATATGAGAGTGAGAGTAGATGACAGAATGAGGGTGAAATGGATGAAAGGAAAGACGATAATGAAGCAATTGGTGGAATGATGGCGGGGAAAACCGGAGATCCCGGAGAAAACCCTCCCTTGCTCCATGTTGTCCACCAAAAATGTCACATGCGGCCGCCTTGGTGAGAGTCAAGCGGTCTAACCGTGGCCGCGGCCATTAAGATTATGTCGACATTTTATATACTTATGAAAAATATGAATTTAAATGACATACACCATCTACCTGAGGAAACCCTAAAAACTTACTGTTACGTTTGATTTTATAAGTTAGATAATACCTATACAGAAGTTAAAGATATAGCTGACAAATGTTCAGGAGTTACAGTGTGTTGGCCGGGCAATTCGGTATAGAACAGCTAAGAATCTGCAATTCATTGATGTATGAATAGAACAAAATCAATAAGAGCCAGTACGACACTGATAAAACTTCCTTTGATTATTGATACTTGTAGTAACCAAACCGAGTGGGATGGGTTCTAAGGTAACGCGCGAGATCCGCATCCTGTGTTCGATCTCTGGCCATGTGTTCTTCTGTGGTCCCTAGTCGGCAAGGCAATTGCTGCAGATTTGTATTCCACCTCTCTCCCTTTTCCTTTAAGTTCTCCTCCCTTCATGGACGACTTCGGGACAGTGTGTCAGTAGATGGCGGCCAGATACCGCAGAGGCTTGCGTATTGGATCTTTTCGGTCCCTCCAGGTAACATCTGAGCATATAGCGCCGAGTTGAGTTTTTCCCGGTTCCCATTGAAGCAGAGCTACCCTCCGGGTAGGTCAAATCCCAGCTGGTGGTCAAGGAAACAAACTTTAGGAAACTCTGCGCATCTCTGCCGCATGCGTTATCCGTCTCTATGACCTATACGTCTCCTGTGGTCCCTTCATCTCGAGGATGTATGAACAAAAGAATCACTGCGAATTGACAGCCGAGCATTGCCCCGCCTCGGTAGCGTGGTGGTAGAGTGTCTGCCTCACGTTCAAGAGGTCCCAAGTTCGAATCTCGGTCAGGGTGAGTTACCTGGATAAGGTTTTCTCCGGGGGTTTACCTTATACTTAAAGATGAATCTTGGATAGCTCTAAGCTCTATGGACCCTGGGCTCATTTCAGCATCATTTCACCCATTCCATTCATCGTCCGATATGACAACTTTGGAGGACGTAAAATTACAAAACAACACAAAAAAAACAGATAGTTGTTTGTTTCTAAGCGAAATTAGAGTTATTAGTGATGCACTGATCCTCACTGATGGAATATTTTTCAAGAACAGCAGAGTACATAACCTGAAAATACAGAAATGATAGCTATTTTAGCGTTTTTGGAAGAGAACACAAATATTTTAGACTGTAAATCAATACAGCATTCATATTAATTGTGTTTATTTGCACTTATTAGTGCTAATATTTAAATAAAAACTCACTACGTAACTTCAAGGTATCCTATACGAAGGGGCTTTTTTATCATGCATTTATAACTTCTAAATTTCTCGGCTGAATTCTATAGCACGTACATATACTGCCGATTCATTACGGTTATTCATTACTGGTGATTTTACGCGTGGTCTAAACGTGTATACTGTTGAAATTATGTTTCATTATGATGACATTATACTGTTGATATTCACGAGACTTCCATCAGCTCTGTGATTGGAGCATTAGATCGTGACCTGAAATACCCAATCCGCTTTACCTGAGGGATAGGCAGTAAACCAGAGTGGCATGTGCGTGGAATTTGAACCAGGGTCTCTGTAATAACAGACGCTGCATACCGTACGAGCTTCTGATCGATAGTTTTCTTTATTAAAGCGTTATGAGATGGTTAATTTCCCCTGTGAACAGACTCATTCACTTGCCAAGGACATCAATTTAGCTGCCAAAACAAATTAAGGCTTGAGGAAGACACGCTATTTTACTGTAGCAAATTTTGGTCAAGGATACATGTTGCATAAAAACATCTCAAAGGTGCTTAATCATTCTCAAACGAAACATGGAGCAATTTAGCTGTCATTTCTAACATGAGAAACCTTGTTACATTCTTATGTCTTTCTCCACTCACCGTCGTTTATTTTTTATAGTTTCCACAAATATTATTACATGACTTTCTACATCATATACATCGTACTTAACGAAAGCTATTATATTCCACCAAGCTATTATATTCAACACCAAGTTTTCATCAGAAATACATGTTTTGTAGTCCCTGAACCTAGAAAAATGGTAATTTTTAGAAAAAGGCCAGTGCGCGCTTCTGTGTGTCTGTGAACAGCTCAGCTCCTATACGAAAATTGTTAGCTTGGCTATTTTAAAAGTCAGGACAGGAAGATTTTCAGGAAAAATCCCACCCCAAAATACCCTTTACATAGGATACAAATGTTTTTTTTTTTTTTTCAAAAATGGCCTCAATACTTCTTATTAAAATGCTATATATAAAAATATATCCATTTACGTGACGAAGTCTATATTATTTTGAATTTTCTGGGAATAGCCTGCGAAGTCCTTTGCATTCGAAAATACCTTTTTACCATCTTACACAGGCCGCGCCGTGGCTCAGTGGTTCGACCGCTTGGCTCTCACCAAGGCGGCCCGGGTTCGATCCCAGGCGACCGCAAAGTGACATTTGTGGTGGACAAGGCGCTGGGGCGGGTTTTCTCCGGGATCTCCAGTTTCCCCACCATCTCATTCCACCGGTGTTCCATCTTCATCTCATGTATCATCAGTGTCACCGCCTGCGATGCCGTATGTAGTAAAAGCGGGCGCTAAACACTACACATTTCATTTCATTTACCATGTTACACAACTTGCAAATGTACACAAAACTGTGTAGATCTCTTTAAAAAACGTTTTTGTTGTAAGCCATTTCAGTGATATTCGTTATTATTGGTTCGAATTGTTCAAAACTTTATCATTCAAAGATTCACTTCGATATTCAGTTGTTTCTCTCTCCTAAATGTTAAAGAGTATCGAATTTTAAGGTATTTAAGCACAGAAAGTTCTCTTTTAAACATTTTACTGTAGCTATTCACTTTACAATTATAAGGAAATGTGTGATGTGTCTCGGTAGGGGGAAAAACTTTTATATCCATTAACAAGTGATACAGAGTAAACAAACTCACGTGAACATATCAGATATTTAGATACTTTTCCACAGTTTCAATATACATTTCGATGCTGTTATAAGATGGATACTGGAGACCGAAGACACAAGCAATTGTGCAATGGTTTTGATATTCATACTCTTTTAATATGACATCAGAGAAATAGAAGACTTGAAATATACTTCCTAAGATTAGAAAGTAATGGAAAACTCAAAACAACAACGAATATTTCCTAAACTATTAATGCCACAGACATTTGAAATAAAAATTATATATTTTATATAATTACGTTTTTACTTAAAATAAGACCTGAAGCTTTCCTTGCGACGAATATGCTCAACTTATTCTCGGGAAGCAAGCCAGGTGAAAAGACGATTAGAACCCAACGTTTCGGGAGTGTGCATCTCTCCCATCATCTGGATATTTATTAAATGTTAATGAATCACTGGATATAACACAAATATAATATAAATAAATATAATATGTTTATATTTGTGTTATATCTAGTGAATCATTTGTGGTTATAACATTTAATAAATATCCTGATGATGGGAGAGATGCACACTCCCAAAACGTCGATTTCTAATCGTCTTATCACCCAGCTTGCTTCCCGAGAACAACTTGAGCATACATTTTTCTCTCTTTTTTAGTCTATATTTATCTTTAAGTTTTACATTAATATAAAATATTTCAAACTTCAATCACAATAAAGAGGACCTAGCAGACTATTCCTATAAAACATAAGATAGCTACACATTTTATATGAAGCGAGCATCTTAAATGTGTAGAAGATATTAATCAAAAGGCCAGAATAGTTTTGGAGAAAATAAAAAATAATTTGAAAGTCTTTAGAAGATGCCCAACTAAAGTACCAAATTCGCTTTTTACCTGACGCACATACATAGCTTTTCCTAAAAATAATTTTCTTATATTTAAGGAAGCTCTGTTGAAATTTGTAAATAGAATTGTTGGGTGCAATAACATATTTTCTCTACTTATTAAAGAAGAGCTTTCGATCAAATAAAAACTGCGAAAAGAACTCTTCAATTTGATTGTTAATTCGGATTTTTTTATTGATAACTGTGCAATTCATAATCAAGAATTCTGTTCATTTTTATATGTGAGATTTTAATCATTATATTTGGAGGGGATGGAGTTTAAATTTCAAATAAAAACCACCCAGACTTTCAGAAAACAAAGAGTAATTGCGAATTAAAGAAGACAACTTACCTCCGATTGAAAATTCTAAATTAACAAGAGTAAGCTTCAATATAAACAGCAATCCCCAGGTCATGAAGCACGGATAGTCGTACATAAATAGGTGGAAGAACTCCGCTACAGGCAGTTTAGTTCTTATGAGCACTACAAAGTGAACATCGGAAGTACTTACATGTACAAGAAAGCGTTAAACTCACGATTTTGTGATCTCAGCATAGCAAACATATTCAGATTATGTGCTACAACAGACTAGCCGCCACTGCTACAACGTCTCTTGGATGCAACTACATATATATCCGGCCGCAATGATCAGTCATGCCAGTAAATGAAAGGAAAGCCATACGTCGCGTTTCCGGTGGCTTTAATAACGGAAACACATCAAGCTCCGTTATATCACACGATGGAGCAGGCTCTCTGTTGCCTAAGGGAACATTAGTTTTTTGCTTATCCACATATCCTCAAAGAAATAACTAATTAAAGAATTGTATAAATGGTTTTTAATTATATGTTTCATTATAGCTATAATGAATAGGTATATGGGAATATAGCAGTCTTAAGCAACAGTCAAATGTTTAAACAACCAGTTGCTATATGATGACCTTAAAATCCTGTTCTCTTATGTGATCAGAAGAGAAAACTTTTCCCCGTTTGAGAAAAGATAATTATATGAAAATTTAAACCAATAACAAGGTATATCTTGGAAATTGTTAAGTTCACAAAACAAATGTATTTATACAATTACATTTTTTTGTGTAGTATCTCTTATGGTTTACGCAAAACTCGTTCACAATAAGGACCTCAGAGGCTATTCCTAGAAAATTCAGGTTTCGTTTTGGATTAAAATATCTTAAACATTTGCATTTTAATAAAAATCTTTAATTGTATTTTTGAGAAAATCAAAATGTTGGGAACATTTTCCATTAAAAGGATGGTAGTTTGAGGATTTTCTTTGAAATTGTCCTGTCGCGTCTTTGAAAGATGCTGAACTGAAATCCAAAGTTTTGTATTTAAGCAACTTTTGCTTTTGAATTACGCTGTTCACACAAACACACGCTCAGAACATTTAAATAAAAAATAAGAAAAATAAAAAGCCTTTGAGTCGGGGAGTGGTCCTTGGGCCTCAAAGTATTTGCGTATCGAACGTTTGGGTGGGATATTTACTCTTAAGTATGTATGAAAAAAATGAATGTTTCGGATGCTTTGCAAGAAGCAAGCTAACTCATGTCAACAACTGGTTTGGAACAGAATGGCATTTCAAGTGTGCAAATAAACCTTTCTGAGGTTGCATTGAATCACATAAAAGGCATGGTGTTTCTTTTCTGTTACCAAACCTGAGCCATTCAGATACATAACCTACGTAAACTGGTCCAGAAAATTCTTTTAAGCCCTCAGAATTCTATAAAGCAGAACCATATAATAGTATGCATTTCCACGTGTCAGTATTACTGAAAAGGCAAAAATGGTAGCCACCGTATTTCTAATTTCTTTAAACCTGTGCCACCCTGAATCCATACAAATTTTAAAAATCTACTAACATATAAGTAAAGAACCTGAAAGTTTGCCAAAACATTTTTCAATACTTCATTATAGGGAATAAAAGAAATCTGTACAGTAACAATGGCTGTATGCAGTGCTCTTCCACTTGCAAATTGGAAAATTTTGAAAAAGTATCTCCATTCTGATACATTCGCGAAAACTGTGTCCAGTTTACCGATAAAAAAGGCAAATTATTCAAGAAATGTGAGTTTGGAGATCTGCTACAGTAACTTTTAATGTACATTGCATGATAACACTATCGAAAAATACAACAGGCAGACGAGAGCATTGTCAGCATCCCTTTGTTTCTGTTGGAGATCTCACTGACATTTATTTTGCTTTTTTTAGTTTCGAGTATCCTCTATCCTGATTTCCTCTCTGTTTTCAAAATGTTTTCCCTGAAAAACTTACTTTAAATTATTTTCCTTTGCGTAGTATGATGTAAAATGTGATTTGGGTAATTGATAAATTAACACTAGATAGCACTTGACATCAGTGATATAAAAGTACAAATTTACGTTAAAATTAATGCAAAGAAATATATTCTATAACATTTATAGTTGATACGTGTTTTAATTAAAGTTCAATGAAATTCTGCTTTTAATTTGGATTTTGTTTTTTTATTTTCGTAGAGAATTTATACATTTTTCTCAGGTATTTATAAATTTTGTTCAAGAACTTCTCACTTAAAGTTAAGAATGTTGTGGTTTTATACTTTTGCAGTGTTATATCATAGCTATTCAAATTCAGGGCAATCTACGAGAGGCATACACCGGTTATCCGTAATTCTACCATTACCGTTTGTCAGTGAAATATTTGTGCAAATGTTCAAATAACGTTTAGTAAATTTTCTTTACTTTCTCTATTCCTTAGTTTGTGTAGTTGTGACTGTACATATCATTATGTTATTTTTCCTTCAGTTTAAATTACATTTTATGACAATTTCAACTGTTATACTCTAAAAATCTGCTCTTCTAACAGATTATAAACTAAATTTAAGAATTCTTACACAAGAATAAAAATTTGATTCAATAGAATGGACCGTTGAAATACTGTGAAATAATTTACGTACTAAAAAGTAGTGCTTTCTTCTTAAATTTGACTGCTAGAATTTTTAAAGAGGTATTCAGTACTCTTTGTTCTGATTATACATTTCTTTATCATGCGTTGTCCTGTACGGTAAGATAGATAACAGAGTGGTATTGCCTATATTTTAAAAAAAATGCGCGAATTAAAATGGTAATGTTTGAAATGATTTGTTTGCACGCTTTGATGAGTTATGACAGCTTCACGTTAAAGGATTTCGGATAAAATGGTTGGATTTGTAAACAGGTGAAAGAATCTTCTTAAACAAAAGAATGGAAAGCCTGTGCAAGTCTGTACTGCGCAATTATTTTCTACCTTCAAATGTCCGTTGAACGTGACTAAACATTATTTCTTTTTGGTCACGGAACGTTAATCGCAGAGTGCTTTTCGATGCAGCAAAATCGCTAAAGTAATGTCTTTTTTATTTGTTTACGATCTTGCAGGTTAATAATTACTAAAAGACCTCACAGACAAAAGAAAGCGGAGCCATGGTGTGGTTTTGTTTCCAGAAACATATGACTGCAGCATGTGAGAAGCATATGGTGGTTTCCAACATCAGGAAAAATAACACCGCCAACGAAAACTGATAGGAGTTTCCAACACTAAGCTGTTTGACATTTTGTAATTGCGTGTAGATTTTGGATGAAACCGAATATGGCGTCCACATGTTGCATTTAGCCGTTCTTAAACAACTGCGTTGTTACTTTCTTTTACTAGCAGTCACTGGACAGAAAGTAGACTTTTCTGCATAAAACCTCCAAAATACTGAACCTACTTAGTCAACTTTGTTAATTGCTTGCAATTTATAAAGAAAGTATCATGGAGTTAAGGTACACGTTATTAACTACTATTGATTAATTTAGTTCTACAATAAACTTAGAAATTTCCATGGAAGTTATAAGCGGATATCCCTTCTTCAGACGATAATACAAACACATAAATGCCATGCTCTTTTTTGTTTTGTATAAATTTGGTTTGGAAATCTTTGGCAATTAGTTTAGATACGCTAAAAAAATGTTTTTATGGTGCTCTTCTCTCAGCAATGATTGAATAGGGAGACATAAATATTGATGTGTAATTTATTCTAGTATTGGAACACAATTTTCTTTTATCTCCCTCAGCATTTGTTGAATCTGCAAGAAATGATTATAAATTACGGAACTATCGTTCCACTAAAATAATTCATACGAGGTCTGTTCAATAAAGAATGATCACTTTTTTTTTTTTTTTTTTTTTTTTAACAACGTACCTTTACTCATCCTCATAATTTTGATGGTCCTTCTCAAAATAGTCTCCCCTGAATGCGATGCACTTGTCCCAGCGTTTCTGCCAGTCTTCAAAGACGTGCTGGAAACCTTTTTTGAGAGATCCTTCAAAATCGCCTCCGCAGCCTTCTGATGAAGGATAACGCCTCCCACGAAGGCGTTTCTTCAAGTTAGGGAATAGAATAAAGTCACATGAGGCTAAATCCGGACTATAAGGAAGGTGAGGGATGCACTTCACGTTGATTTTTGTTGATTTTTTGTTGATTTTTTCAAGATATTGAGCAATAGCATTGGCGATATGCAGCCGCGCATTGTCGTGGTGCGTCACATGAGGCTAAATCCGGACAATAAGGAGGGTGAGGGATGCACTTCACGTTGATTTTTGTTGATTTTTTGTTGATTTTTTCAAGATATTGAGCAATAGCATTGGCAATATGCAGCCGCGCATTATCGTGGTGCAGCATCCAAACTGCTTCACAGAAATGTGGCACCCAAGAAATGTTCAGTATTTCAGAAAGTGATCTTAAGGTAATTCGTTGATCCTCTCTCAGAATGGCAGCAGCAGTGATGATGTTTTCTTCCGTAAGAGCAGTACCGGGTCCACCTTCCTTTGAAATTGATTGTCTCCCCTCTTTAAACATTTTAAACCACCTTCGAGCTGTGCTGTAGGGAAGAACAGACTCTCCATAGGGCTCCTGTAACATTGTATAGGCCTCAACTGAAGATTTGTTGCGACGAAAGCAGAATTTCAAAGTCGCATAATGTTTCTCGCGTGTTACCTCCATTGCAGCGGTAGGCGACAATGAACATGTCTGAACTTACCTGGTTCTCACAGGCGGGATCCAGGAGAACCAACAATGAAACTACTATGGCGTGTTTGTTTCACATTAAGCTAACAGAATATAAGCCCGTCTCAGTAGCGTAGATGGTAGCATGTCTGCCTCACGTTCAAGAGGTCCCGAGTTCGAATCTCGGTTAGGGTGAGTTACCTGGATAAGGTTTTTGCCGAGATTTTCCCTTATCCTAATAGACGAATGTCAGGTAACTCTAAGCTCCATGGTCCCCGGAGTCATTTGAGCAGCATTTCACCCATTTCATTCATCGTCCGATATAACCTAAAGATGGATGACGTAAAAAAAAAAAAACAGAATATAATAAGATAGAATTTTAGTACGAAAAATTATGAGCGTAAAAAATTTTGATCATTCTTTGTTGCACAACCCTCGTATTAAAATTTCACTGTAAAATCAGTCATTTGAGTCACTAGGACAATAACATTTTTATAAAACGGTACATGCGTATGTTAATACATGGGAACAGCCAAAACAAAATTCACATGATTATAAATTTGGTGTAGTTAACTTGATATACTATAAACTTGATATAGTAATAATGATGTACTTAGTTCGCTAATGAGATTCTTCAGGCGTGTATGGTATAGAAACATATAGAACAGGTGATGTAGCAAAAACTAAATTAATATTGTAACTATTAAAACAATAATATAAAGCGTTCATTTTAAATTATAAAAGAAAATTTGTTTTGAAAGCTCTTTAGTAACTTAGACTTAAAAGTGAAAAAGACGAAGTGTATTAAGCTGAGAAAATACTTATAACAAACAAATGTTTGTAAAATCAATTTAAAGTATATAAAAGTTATTTTCGGCATGGAGATACTTTCCTAATGTTTTTAATATCGATTTTAAATTTCAAAGGCTGCAGATAGATCCATTTTCAAATGCTGTAAATCTGTTTATTAAGTTGGCTCAGTATTGTTACCGTGGTTGAAGGCAGCATTGATAAAACGCACAAACCAGATTGTTTAGTTTTGTATTTACGACAGCACAATGGGAACTGATTCCAGTTTTCGTTTGCATTGCTTAGTGAAACAGTATAATAAATTCCGTTGATTGTGAATTTAAAAACATAAGCTCTGTTGGATAATCAACAGATGTACACACAATTCAACTTTTTTATAATATTATTAAAAGCAAACTAACATTAAGGAAGTGCACTTTTCCGTGCTGAAAAACTGATTAAAACAAAAGCCAAGGTTTATACACAATGTTTCCGGGCATTGTATTTGATTGAAGCGTTATGGCATGGTCACCCAACCAAATCTTCATACATATGTTGAAGGAACGAAGTAAAGTGTTAGAGGAAATATGTTGCGGGTAGTGTTAGGCTGTTTTAAATCCTATGTTTGCAGCCACCCTCTAGCATAGAAGAACTAAATTTGCAACTTCTGTAGAATTTTTAGTGCGAGGCTCGAGATAAATCTAATGAACAGGCAGCCACCTAGAACTGTGCCACAAGGTTCGTTTCCAAACTCACGAGGCGCAGGCATTTATCAATTGAGTTTTGCCAGTTACATGGAACAGACATTTGCCACTCGTTGGTTGGTGATAAGGAAATACATTCAATAAATGATTTGACGTTTGAAACTTCAGCGCAAGTGCAAGTATTGCAGTCCAGTGCAACAAGATGTTAAGTAAAAGGTCTACATGCACGTGTCCTCTTGTAAACAGTTTAACTAAACAAACGTTCAAATAAACATCAAAATGCATATTTCAGTCAGTCACGCTGGACAAGATTTTCCAAGAAAATCACCTCGTCACAAAGTACTCTTTAAATGTTTCATTATTTTGAATGTTTTCGAAAACGCTGAACGAATATAATTTCCTGATGCATATCATTTTTATTTTCACCTTCTCTACTACCTATAGAAATTAGAGGAAACATTTCACCTAAATCGTCAACAGCGAAAATACATCTGATACTTCCTAAATGCAAAAACAGCGTTTTAAGAAAAAATTCATGTGTTTGTGTGTTGTATATTTAAATTCAATCTTTAGAAAGAATGCAACACAACAGGTTCAGCTTACACTTTACATGAAATGTTTGTTTTCTTTATTTATTTCATTTTTTTTCCAAAAATTGTATTTACGATTTGTACTAAAATATATGCTTAAGATTTTTGTATGACAAAATAAATGCATATTATTTTGAACTTTCTGGGGATAATCCACGAAATCCTCTTCATTTTGAA
Source organism: Mantis religiosa (assembly GCA_030765055.1). Classification (NCBI taxonomy): domain Eukaryota; kingdom Metazoa; phylum Arthropoda; class Insecta; order Mantodea; family Mantidae; genus Mantis; species Mantis religiosa. Next base: position 142,437,596 of record CM060953.1, read on the forward strand.
TAACTTTTGCATAGATAAAAATCGTTTTGCACAAAATATTTTGATCTATGTAAAGCACACAAATAACTTTATGTGTCGTTAAATACTTTGTTATCAGTTTAAATTTTATAATATTTATATTTTCCAAATTGTAGGACGTTATTCGCTTTTTCTCGTGATAATGCAAATTGGAAAGTTCAAGCCATACAGTGATTCAGTTTTTAAAATCCTATTATTGTTTTAGTATACTGTATCCTTCATATCCTACAACGAAATGTGTCATTAAAATTTATTTTGTTTAACATCTAGATAGAAGAATAACGTTTTTATAAGAATATGCTATAGAAGAGTGAGTAAATAATAAAATCGGCTTTTAATTACTACACAACTCACACCTTCCGTCACCAGTAAATTCTTCGCTTGTGGTCAGTTTTCTGTCAACACTCGCGATATATATTACCTTCATTGGACTATATTCAAAACAATGTTCTATTTTCTCTGCGCCAATAAAGAGTTATGAGGTCTCACTTACAATAATACTCGAAACTTGAGAATCACTGTGCCCTTAGTTAACTGTTTTTTAATTAACTCCTCCAAAGTTTTAGTCATATCAGACGATGAATGAAATGGGTGAGATGATGCTCAAATGAGCCCTGAGTCCATAGATCTTAGAGTTACCTGACATTCATATTTGAGAATAAAGGAAAACCTTATCTAGATAATTCACCCTGACTCGAATTTAGGACCACTTGAACGTGAGGCAGACACGCTACCATCTACGCCACATAGGCGGGCGTAATTAAGTATTATTGCAGGTTTATAATGTAAATAAAGCTATATAAAGCGGCATTGTTGGTAGGTGGTATTTGTTGACATTGAATGACATTTAGGCACACCAGTTGCCAAATTTCCAAGCCTTATCAATTACTCGAAATTTTACTGCCTCTTTTGATGATGTCTTACAAATCGACATCTTAAACGCTTTGGGATGAGTTTAATTCGTTTTATATTGTATCCATCGACATATTTACTTAATATTTAAGTGCTGTTGCTTAGTGCACAACCTTCGTCAATCCTGCATTCGCAGAAAGCAGGTAGTAGAGTGCTGTCTCACAAACTAAGTCGAGGAAATTCAGTTAAAATCACGCTATCGTTAGTCCTACAAAGTATGCAGCAGGTTACAGGTTCTCTGTAGCGTTTTTAAAGAGATTTGTAAATAAAGGCTCTACAGTGACAGGGCGGCACCACAATAGGCCGGGAAACTTCCACTGCAAGATGACAAGCATTAAAATGTGCGGCACAACAAAGTGTCGGGTCGACTGTCGCTTGGCTCATGGCCCACTGTGAATTCCTCTCACTGCAGACCGCGTTCACATGTTCTTTACAGAGGTGTGTTTAGCCTCGCCCACTCAATTACACAAAATACTCAGATTTATAGATGTGATGGTTACCGCAGAGCAAACAGAAGTCCTGGAAAAAGGTATACTTAGGTAGTAGAGGGAAGAGAGCTTTCTGAATCTGTACGGGGAAATAAGAATGGGGCAGAGAAAGATGCATAAGGAATGAAGCGAAAAAAATATTGGCGAGCAAAGAGTTCTACTTTTACGGGACAGTTTGAAATAAATAATGTTTAGCTTAGGGTAAAGCATTGAGGTTTCTCACAGGGTATGTGTGGATATGTGTGAGAAGGATAGCTTAATGACACTGGAATGCCCGTTTCAAACTGATTTATTTACTGCTTCTTTTTCTCAGAACATCGAACTTGAAGTTGCCGACCAAGGATTACCAATAGATCACTGTTCAGAGAGACTGAAGGTGGAATGCTTATTACTCGATAAACTTAATTCGTTCTTCACGTACATATGAACAGACAAATATCTTCTCTCACCTCTTCTGGTCAGTCCTCAACCAAGACAGAAGAAGTGGACCGCCCTAATTGGCCTCACGCCGTAGACTGTGTGAATGACCACAGATGCGCATGGGTGTATCACTTTCACTTTCTGAAAGCCCCTTATTAAACCAAAGATTTCCTTTGTGACGATCTTGTCCATTGTCATTATTAGGGACCGAAAAATACCTCATTCAACAAGTCAAGTGCTCCCCTTTAGAAATCTGCTAAGGGCACTGTTTCTTACATTTCTTTTGTTATAACAACTATCCTCCCCCAAACTGCTATTCGACTCAACTGCCCTTGCACGTGTTGTAACAAAGAACCAACATTCCTTTGAAATCCATCATGATTCTTTACTTATTTCAATCCTGTAATTTCGGTATCAGGAAGAAGTGTTTGGCTTAAACTGCAGTTAAACCTTACGGTCCTCTCAAACCTTTCTGTTACGTACAATTATATTTTGTAATACATTACACATAATCGCGTCAAAAATGGCTCACTGGTTTAGAGCGCTTAAATATTAATTGCATATCAGTAATAAATAACCGCCAATAACAATAATGAAACCTTGAACAACATCCTGGATAAAAGGTGTGCTAAAACTGGTCCTAATGCTACGAAAAGCCGCATATGCTTAAACTGGGCGTAGGGTAAGGGCGCCATATTTCGGATACCATTTTTATTTTTGGGTATTCTACATGTTAAGGTACATAAATAGACACGAAATTCTGTGACAACGTTCTTTATTCATATTAGCTTAAAGTCCTTTAGTCAAAAAGTGTCTTATAAAGTAAGTTCACATAAGACATGATGAAAACCATTAAAGAGCTTTGGATTAGGTTACAAAATGGTGCCTAAATCCGGATACTTTTGTGGAGTGCGATAAGCCAGTTGAGAGTGTCTTTTCATAAAATCCCTGACACTTTTCTTCTAACCATACCGCCACTTAAAGCAAATGAATGCTTTACATTGTTGATCAAAGCTAGCGGGAATGCCATTTGTCTAATGTCTTTCTAAGTCCAAAATAACAATCATCCATAACTGTACAATATGCAGCCAGTTCGGTTCCCAGCTTCTCACCAAATGCGCACTCTTTTCCGATTTTTTTGTAGTCAACAAACTATCAATAACTTTCTGTTTGTGGTTTACATAATTCTCTAGTGTGGAGCGAATTACGTCATACCACTTGGTAGCTTTTAAAAATCCCATTTTCTTCTCCTTGACGGCCTTTACTGCTTCTCTCATTGCTTCTTCTGACCACCTCCTTCTACGCCCTGGTGCCATCTGATGAACAAAAGGCTTTTCAGATCGGTAAAATATATTTCATTCCTAATTTCGGATATCCGAAATTATGATGCCCTGTGGTATCCAAAATTAAGAATTCCGCCATTTTGGATAAATAACAGTTTGGATTAAACAAGATAAGTAACGTCAAACGTTAATGCATATAAGAAAACTATCATACTACTATACTACAGGCAGTAATTACGTGATTTAGGACCTTACCTTTAAGCTACAAAAAATCGCTCTGAAAAGTGCTCTTCAGACACTCTGATCGTGAACAAAACAACTTACGATTGCTACTTCACCGCAACTAACTGCAAAATCCTGGTACTCCCTCCTATTTGTTCATATGATTTCCGAGAGAGTACAGCAGCTCAGGGAGCAGAAAATCTACCATCCGAAATTAGGCACCTATACGAAATATGGTGCCCTTACCCTATATGTAAACCCTAAGATTCAAAATAGAGCAAAAAGGAGCAAAAGATTCAAAATGGGCAAATAGACCAGTGAGGAGCTCTACGTATTACACTATACCATGCTGTTATAGTAAAGGAAAAGGTTTTAATGTATGCTTTCTATGCCAAAAGGCAACTGTAATTTATATTTATTTAACGTTTATCCTTTATGGGAAGTGCTTTTCCAGTACAATACTCATGCTGTATGCTCTAAGATGGCAAATAGAGCAGCAATTTGTATGCATTTCCAGGATGCACGAAAAGTATGGTTAGGAAGAGTATGGTTAGAGTATGGTTAGGAAGAGTACTGCATTATCGACAGTTATGAGCCGAACTTCACTACGAGGTTATGTCATAGCTGCGATATGACGTGGGAGCTTATGGCAAAGCAGCATCGATGCGTTCCCTCTTTTGTTTCCAGATTTCAAGGTTTATTACTCTATTAAGTTGCCTATAGCTGGAGACACACAGCGAGTGGTGTTTGTTACTTTGATCGCTAGGGTAGACAGTTAAGTTGGCAAAGTGCCGGCCCTCGTAGTAGCCGTGGTCGCTAGATCGTAGAATCTAGCGTTCTGCTACGTAGAAAGTCGTGAGTTCGAGACCCACTTTAGACATGAGTGTTTATGTGTATAGTGTATATGTGTAAAAGGTACAGAAAAAGAACTGTAATCAAACGGAAACCATAAAAAACGGTAAAATAAGGAATATAAGGAATATATAAAGGTATATATTAAAGAAAGAAAAACAAACAGAAATGACAGAACCTAGAGATTTTTCCAATGACTTCTAACCACTTTGGGTCATGGGAATATCAAAGGTAAAGGTCATAATACAGGCAACATAATCGCCATCCCATAGTTGGGAATAAAGTAAGGACCATCGGTAAGAGGTTTACAAACGAATCCATGGATTACCTGAGCGCTCTATACACAATATTAGTGGGTTAATTACCATAGGTAACCAACACGCATTAAATAAATATATACAGCACGGGTGTGTGTGTTTACTACTCCATTTTATTTATGCATGTCAACACTGAAGTGATTTGTGTACCTTAAGCAACGGAATATTAAGTTGTAACACAAGAGTTTTAGACTTCAAAACTTCTAGACTTCAGGAGGACGGAGAAAGGAAAGTAGGTGACAAAAAAAAAAAAAAGGTAGAAAACTCACACCGAAAAGAAAGTTCAAGGAGAAATTAAAATAAATTTTAGTTAGAAAAACAGACGCTAAAGAAAACTTGGTGATTATTTTTTTAATTAGGTTCAACTAGCAAAAGTAAGTTTTAATTTAATTATGTTAGGGCCAGAAGCGTCTTTCAGAGATAGGAAGTATTAATGGATGATTTGTAAGAAGTTCATGACCAGTGCTTCTAATTAGCATACTGTGTTAAGTGGTTTTTAATGTAATCGGAATTTTATTTAACATATTTTATATATTTTATCAAAATAACAGTAATATAATCTGTAACGCATTAGACCATGAAGAGCAGAGCCTATTAACCTGCTATCGGCCTCATACACAATTGAGGTGGGCGATTATCCAGCTGGTGCGGGAAATTGGTGTAATCAGTGCCATATCTCCCCCAGAGGGAATGTTGGTTTTCTTAACCAA